>RJWM01048590.1:0-11430 GCA_004363535.1 Dasyprocta punctata
GGGCAAGAGAGTTTAAGATTGGTTATTGACAAAAAAATATTTAATGGACATAGTAAATACTCATCATGATCTAGTATGTGGTATAAATATGCAAGTTAATATAAATTGCCTTTAGAGCTAAAATAGAGCTAAAAGTGTACTCTTTCATTGGTTGGTTCTGTGTATTATACTAATGTTTTAAGTGGTCATCATATTATTGATAATTTTTTAATGGTGTCAATGGTATGTTTTTTGTCTACTGTGTTGAAGGATTTCTAAATTAGCATTTGTGATTTAATTATAGCCAGTTTTTTTTTTTTTTTGGCCATTCATGTATTACTTTGTATGATGCATCCAGATGTCAAGGAAAGAGAGCAGTTATGAATAAAAGCAGTTGAATGTGAAACTATGATTTCTCTACATAATACATATAAAGCCATTTCAGGAAGCAAGTTTAAAGCTTGGTAAGAAGGTAGGCATGACTAATGTAAAGTAATAAATAATCAAACCATGCAGACATGATGGATAAGCATGATAAGCATGTACACACAGAATCCATACAGCATTTCCCCAAAACAAATGGAGAATTTATTGTAGAGCTACTTCTGAGCAAAGGGAAATAGCAAGGTAAGAGGTGCTTTTCGAGTTGAGTTTCTGGAGAAGTGTGCGAGTGTTATTTTCTCTACACACACAATTGCAAAATTAAAGGTAGTGAATTAGGATCTTGAGTCAAAACCCCCTATAGTTCAAATAGAAGCAATGATCCAGCTCCTGTCTTCTGTTTGTTTTCCCTTGAGCTCATATTTCGATGATTTGGGAACTATTCTGTTTCTAAATAGGTACACTCAACTCATGCCCTGTGAAAGGCCTTGTGAAAACAGGAAATAGTAAGTGCTGAGTCACACATGCCCAGCTATTTCAAGGATGTGTCCATTGAGAAGGCTGGTAGCACATCCTCGACTTCCAAAGAGTAGGAAACCTTTCTTCAGTCGGCATTTGTACTGATATTAGAGATCTTGTCTATCCGAATACACTTAAAAAAAGAAGTCAGACTTTGGGACACACTTGAAGACTGTTATAGTTCTTTAAGACTATGTGCAAGAAATATCAAGCTAAAATTAAAAACATGTATGATTTAAGCAATCTTTGAAAAGTAAATAAACTCTTAAGTCAGCATTAAATTTCTCCTCATGTGAGATTTGGTAGAAAAAACTTAAGTCTCCTTTTCATAGTCGATTCAGTTAAAAATTAAGTTTGAAAACTGTCAGAATTATTATATGAATCTATCAGTTCATATGTAAATGCATAATGATGTTTACTGGTATGTATTATTGCATAGTGTCCAAAGTAATTTCAAATTCCTTATTGATAGATTAAAAATTTATTTTTGTTTTATCTC
Source organism: Dasyprocta punctata (assembly GCA_004363535.1). Lineage (NCBI taxonomy): Eukaryota > Metazoa > Chordata > Mammalia > Rodentia > Dasyproctidae > Dasyprocta > Dasyprocta punctata. The sequence continues at coordinate 1,379 of RJWM01048590.1, forward strand.
TGTTCACTGGAGGTACTGTTCCAGGAGATGTATGAGTGGAACAGGGCAGTAGTGTGGCCTTGGGAAGTTGAGGATGAGTGACTGTAGGATTCTTTGATCCTGTGGCTCCCAGCCCACTTCTCTGTCCACTACTCCAGGGTGTGCGCTGTGTCACTATTTCTTCTTTTTTCTACCTGCACCCTGGCAAATATGCACAGAGTCCATAATTACTTATTAATCAGAATATTTGAAATTTTTAAATTTATAGATATGCATTATATTATTTACACTTGCAGTCAAATTCATGCTTCATGATACATGTCCTGGATGTCTAATTTCACGATTTGATTAAAGTAAATCATTAGTTACATTGATACATTCATTGAATTTATGAGGACCTTGCACTTGTTATATTTAGAGGAAAAAGAATTGTGTTTTGGAAGGAAAAATAAACACGGATGGCATTGTATTTCAGACAGTTAAAACTGAACTTTAAATTTAAAATAGAAGCCATTGACTAAATCCCTTGTTAAATGATTCTTAACAAGAAAAAAAGAAAAAGACTTTAGAGTGTTTTCCCTACTGGGCAAAGGAGAATACATGTTCAGGATTTCCAGTTATTGTTTAACATTTGAAAAGCATTCTTAACTCCACCCAAAGCTTTATTTTTTTTTTATTGTGTGTATGTGGGGGGAGTGCAGTAGGTAGGAAAAAAAAACTCAATCCTAAGAATGCTTACAAGAATTTTTATGTTTTCATATATTGCTATTTTAGAACTCATAAACTATGCTTCCCCTCTTTCAGGCATCCAGGCATATTCCTGGTAAAATCATTTTAATGACCTTAACAGATGTAAAACTTCTGTGGTTATCAGAAAAGTAATAAGGAAGAAAGTAATAAATAATAAAACACTATGTATGTTTTTGTTTCTTTTCAAAATAGAAACTTTGGTTTAGTTTAAAATGAGTTGAAAGGAACCGAGAATATAATTTGGGACATTCTGGAACGTGTGTGAATTGAGTCCCTGTGACGCTTCCGAGAACTCTGTTCTGGTCGCCTCGGACTTGGACAGCAATTATGAGAGAGATGCTTATCGTTTCTTTTTTTTTTTTTAATTTAAGAGAAAAAAAAGACACATATGAGAAAGACAAAAAGCAAAACCGATAAGCGACTAGAGTAAATGCACAACAGTATCATTTTAAGTTTACAAAACAGGATGATAGAAACTTGACAATGGTTGCAATATTGCGTATCGTTATCTTCAAAGTGTTTATTTGCATTAACAGATATAGACATGTAAAATTGATCTAATCATATGAGTATTACCTGTTCTTTCTCAATAACTAATACATTCAGCAGTATGTTCGTTTTAGTTATCTTACATACACATATATGCAGATTTATATCTTCATTCTGTTTTCTTCCATGACACTTGCTCTTTCTCACAGCGATCATTAAAAGTTGACTTCCCTTCTATCTTTTATTTGAAAAGTCTTATTTTTCTCAGTTCTCCCTGCTTCTATTCAGATATTCTCTGTTTTAAATATGAGTTACTTTTGGAAAATTACTTCAGATTCCCTCCTCTTTTTTCTTTTCTTTAATTCAGTTAGGAATTTTAAGATTTATTCCTCTCTGATTTAAATTTTCCAAAATTAAACTTAAGAATAGTATAGCTGCTTTTGGTCACTATTGTCCCAGTCAAGATCATATAGAAAAATCATAACATCACCTTTTAGAGTTTGAGAATAATGTTTACACTAATTGGCACACACTATTTAACCAATTAATTATTTATAAATGCCAGAGCTGGAGCAGGTCCTCTCCAAGGATAAATAAATGATACACCTTGACTTCTAAGATCTCAAAATCTAATAAGAGAGTGTAAACACCATTTTAATTCCATAATCTGATCTATGATGTATTATTGGATAACCATAGAGAAAACACAGTGTATGTGTGTTTAGAATGAGATGTCTACATGATATTTGATCAGAATTTTAAAGGAAGCATGGATGTTTCTATAAATGGACAGTGAAGAAAGGGAAATGCATTCCAGACAGAAAGACTCCTGTTTGCAAAGACACAAGAAAGGAAACGGTCACTATGGGAAAACATGCTCAGCACAGCTATCAGGGGAGGATAAAAATTTGAGTATGTGTAGGAATAAGTAGATCAGACAAAAGGTAGGATCTTACTAGCATGCTTTTATTGGTTATTTAAAATGAAATAATTCAGTATTTTTCTGGTAAAACTAGACATTTGGTTTTATATGGAAAGGATGCATTCTTAGACACCACTAAGAAAATAGACCAAGGTGAGAAAGCTCCAAATGAAGATTGCTTTCATTTGTTCCATAGAGGAAAGATTTAGAACGCACATTTTGCAAGGTTACAGTATTTGAAATATTTTATGATATAAAATGTGACCTTGTAATTATGTTTCCATGTAAGAGATTTTGAACCTGCAAGCAGCGACTTGAAAATTAGAAGTCTCATTGTGCTTAAAAATGAGAATTTGAGCCAATTTTGAGAAATAAACACTTTCCCACCAGACTGATTCCCAAACAATTCATTCAGCAATTCTTCTTCATGGAAGAAGAAATACTGTATGATGAATATTGAAAAGGATATTTACATTTTTGTGGCTGATGAAATATAATTGACATTCCTCAGAGGGCAGATCCCACATAAAGATGTGGTTTTGAAAGTAATCTTTAGAACAGGGTAGAATTCAAGGTGCAATCAAGTGGCTAATTACTGTTAAGCAGTGGCTAGAAACGACCTTTCTGAAAATGAAGGTACTCTGCCATATGAGTAAGAGAATAATTGTAGAATATTAAATAAGGATCAAACACATATAGGTCTAGACATCGTGAACTGAGTGTCACGATGTAGAATTTAATTTCCTCACTCAAAGTGGAGTTTTACCTTTTCATTTTGCCATTGTACAGTGCTGATCTGTCTAAGGAAGCTTCAGAGAACCATCTGGCCCACATATAAATCCCCACGGGGAAAAAAGTCAAGAGGAAGAACTAATAACACAGATCCTAGTGGGATTAAGTTTCTTTTCTTCTCAATGAAATGTGAAAGATATATTACCCACAGTTGTGCAAAGACAGCTAATAAATATTCCAGCTGTGATTTTAGAGCCATGCTATGCATGAAAAGACAAAGGTTTCATATTTTCCAGTGGCACCTGAGATTCTGTGGTCCTTAAACAGCAGAGTATTCTGAATTAAACACATGAGACATTCAAATATTGACATAAATTTGATGCATTTTAAAAGATCTTTGGCACTGTTTTAATAATTATTTAAATTAATTAGATTAAAAGAATTTAGTAACATATGAAAAAAGCCTTGGAAAAGTATACACAGAGCAAATCAAAGTTTATAGGAGCCTTATTTTTGAGTGACATAAAGATAAGCAACTACTATAAGGTTAAAATAAATATAAGCATCATTTCAAATGTAGCAACAACCTATATTTGATAAAAGGTCAGCATTTCTCAGAAGATACAGAATTACATTTTGCTGGTTATTTTATTAGGAGCAGATGTGTAGATACTTAAAACTTTTCTGAAATTTATATTCCCTTTTAATTGCACTTGCATATAAACCCAATGGTCAGAAATACTGTGTATTTTATTCTTAGAAAGGAATAAATGAAGTTTCTAGGGTATAGCACTAACAGTTTATTTCTACACATACGTACAGAGATATTCAGTTTGCTACACCAGCTGCTGAGGGCTGCAGCCCTGAACCAGACGTGGCCCTGGCCTTGAGTTGCTTAGAAGCCACTGGAGTGTGGGAAGCTACAAGTGGACACTTTAGTTTGCTGTGGAAAACACAAAACACCGTAGAACCAAAGAGGACCAATTTTCACTCCAGCTTTGGGGGACTTCCAAGGCTTCTTGAACAAGAGTAATTCTAAGGTCAAATAAAAAATGGAAGGCAATTGATGCAATCTGTCACTCAAGTTAAAACACTTAGCAAACTAGGTATAAAAGGCACTGTTTTAACCTAATAGATTTCTTTTTTAAACATCCACTTTTCATCAAACACCATTAAAAATGAAATAAAACAGATGCCGAAAGTTAAATATTGCCTGGTTTGTCTTCTATGACAGATTCCAAGTATAAATAATTTAAAGAGCAAAGTAAAAATTATAGGGAACAAGAAGGCAAACCTTTCACACTTAGGAAGGGGACCTCGGGTTGGAAAAAGAAAAATGGAAGGAAAGAGGGAAGGGGAAGTAAAAGAAGTGCAAGATGCCTTGTGTACATTTACCAATCTCTAGGATGGATGCGTATTGAAAACATGTACTAAGAAACAAAAGAAGAAAAAATTTAATAGAAGCAACTACAAGACAAGCCAGTGTCTGTTACCACCACTGTTCCGCATTGCACTTAGAGTCCTCACTGATGCAAACAGTAAGGCAAATATAAAAGGTGATAGAAAGAATTGGGAAGGAAGAAACTAAATTACTGTTATTTAACAGTGACATGGATAGCAATATTCATATTATAAAAACTAATAGTCACTGTACAAGATCACTGTACAAAAATTAGTTTGCTGCTATATATAAACAAGATTTATTGGAAAATGAAATATGTATGTATGTAAACACATCTCAGATAAAATACTAAAAACTGTAACATACCTTGTAAGAAATTCAATAATATATACATGGCATTTATAGAGTAATATAAATGTATAAAACTTTCCAAATAGGAGAGATCTAAAGGATTTAGCGTGTATATCCAAATTAGATAGGAATATTGTAACAATGTCAATACTGATACATGTTAATTTTCCTAGATTCTATATGATTCTAATCAAAATGCATCGGGCCATTTTTTGCATTGAATTTGAAGTACTGGGCTTAAAATACATGTGAGATAATAAAGGCCCTAGGAAAATGAAGAGAGATATGAAGAAGAACAAAGTAAGAAGACATGTCTTATAGACATTAAGATTTATTATAAAGTTATAAAAAATAAATTTCATGATATTGGATCACAGAAAAACCCAAAGAATATGGAGTTCAGAAACTGACTCTTTTATATATGAGAGCTTGACAGGTGAGAGAAATAGCACTGGAAACTAGTAGCAGTAATATATTAATTAATGATGCTAAAACAATTAGCTAGCTATTTGGATAAATATTAAACCTATTACTTTACTTCAAAAAATTCACTTCTAGCAGACTACATAAATATAAAAATCAAACATTTATGATTTTAAAAGAGGGAATATTAAAATAAAAGGATTTCAAATGTTTTCACCATGAAGAAATGATAAATATTTGAGGAGATAGTTATGTTTAATCTATCTTAAACATTACACAGTGCCTACATGCACTTAAAACATGGTAAGACCCTTCAACATATATAATTGCTGAAGTCTTTATGTGTCATAGCTATTTTTAAATAAATGCAAAAACTCTGGCATTATGTTATCAGGATAGGAAAGGTTTTAAAAGTTAAAAGCACAAACAACTGGGGAAGTATACTAAAAACCAGTGGATTTCACATTTTAAATTACTGACATTTAGAATACATGACTTTTCTCTCAAATTATCTCAGCATTTTTTTAGGTGTTAAATATATGCGGTAGCAGAATTCTTAGATAAAAGGATTAGGCCAATTTGCCACTTGGAGAAGATGCTTACACTTCATTCTGTCCTCAAAAGATTAGTGTCCAGAGTACCTCAATAGGAAAATGGGTAATTCTGTGCACAACAACAGTAAGAAAGACAAGAAAGGCCATGAACACATGGAAGATACTCCATCAGGCTCAGTACGGACGGAGTCACATTTAAAACAATAGAATACCTTCTCACACCCATTAGGCTGCCAAAACTCGATGAGCTTGCTCACACTGACCAATGTGGGCAAAGATAAAAGGGTTTCCACATCGCTAGTAGATATAAACCTTTAAATACACTTGGAGAGCAATTTGACCTATGTAGAAAGCTGAATGTGGACATAATTTAGAACTTAGCAATACATCTTCAAGATACAGTCCCTAAACATTCCCCCCAAATGCACAGGGATACATCTGTACCAGTGGTTGACATATTATTTAAAATAACAAAACATTAGAAGCAACGTAAATTTCCATCAGAGGACAGTGGATAAATAAGAGTACTAATTGAATGGAATATAATACAGTGATTAATATAAATCCATGCATATTAACGTAGTTATAGTAAATCTCGAAGCTTGTAATGCTGTGTGAAAAACAGTGAATGGAAAAGAATGTGTACAACTGGAAACTATTTATGTGAAGTTAAACGTGTAAATCATTATCGGCATGGTTTATGAAAGCTTGTACATATGGTGGCTACATCAAAACACGAGGGAGGAAAGAGCACTCATGAATATCGGGTGTCCCAGCGATGCAGGACTATCAGAGCTGCAGTCAGGATAGACTGGGATAAACTAGTCACTCAGGGAGAGGTGCAGGTTCACTTCAACTCTGTATTTTGCTACTTAAAAGGTTAAACATTTGAGGAAAATGTTACAGGTTACTAATACGCAATTAACCTGTGAAGAGTTTGTGGATATTTTTACTAACTACAGTTCAAATTCACTACAGTTCAAATTTGCAAGTTTCACTTAGGAGTTTTCAACTTCATCATGGTATGAAAACAATTTGCGGTTAGTAAAAACAGTTCCTCAAATTTTGAATTTCTGTGTTTTCCCAAATGATGCAGAGTGGTGTCAGCACACACAGCTTCTAGTCAGCCATGAGATGACAAGAGGAAGTACAGGGTATGGTTTGCTGGCTTTGCTTTCCTTTCCTTTCCTTTCCTTTCCTTTCCTTTCCTTTCCTTTCCTTTCCTTTCTTTTCTGTTCTTTTCTTTGTTTTTTTCTTTATTTTGATATTGTTTGTATTAGCTTTCTATTACTGTAGTGAAACATATGAGATAATTGACATACAGGAACAAGGTTTATTTTGGTTCATGGTTTCAGATGAGTCAGTCCATGATCACTGGGTCCAGTTGCTTTGGGCCTGAGGTGACACAGTACATCGAGGTAGGGCTGTATGATAGAGGAGATATTTCTACCTCTTGCCAGCCAGAAGGAAGCAGAGAGAAAGTGAGAGACAAGAAGGAACCAAGGCCCTAACTTCCCTTTAAAGAATATGCTCCAATTACCTGACTTCCTTCAATGAGGCCCCGCCCTCTAACTTCATCTTCTCCCAATATCACCAAGCTGAGAACCAAACCTTTAATGTAGGTCTTTGGGGGTTATTCCAAATCCAATCTAAAGCATTTTATTGTGTTTCACATCCCATCATGTCTGCAAAATTTCAGTTTGCTATGTACATGAGATGTTTAATACTTTATTATAAAAGAAACTGTGGCATAATTTTCCCAAAATGTAAGAGAAAGTACATATCCTGAGAATATTTAAAGTATGCATTTTTAAGCTGTAATATTGCATAGCTTTTGTGTATGAAATACATTTTCAACCTATGACACATTCAGTTTACAATAGGTTGATCATGACATAAGACTATTGTTAACTGACCAGCTTCTAGGTCTATAATTTGTGTATATATAACAATTCTTGAAATTAAAAAAGAAAGAAATTGAAAAGCTCTTTGAGGGTTGTAATGGAATCACCTGAACATTTTGTTAACATATAGATCCTGATTTGGTAGATAGCTCCGGGTTGGGGCTTGAAATTCTGTACTTCTAACGACTCCAAGGCCACATTGGTGCTGTTTGGCTCTGTCTTGTGTTACAGGATCAAATGATACGGGAGATCAAGAGTGGTGTACTGATGGGATGTTGGGTTAGGGGTTGATACTAAACAAGAAGTACAAGCCAAATTAATTCTGAAGTTTCTACTTGGTTGGGTGGGTGTATGTTGTGCTAGGAACTAATGGAGAATATTTCAAAAGGTTCACAGAAGTACATTAATTCCATTTTTATTATGTTGAGTGGAAGAAAGTCAGTAGGCTATAGACCAGTGAGCCTTCACTGTGGAATAGATCCATCTGAAGCTGAGTGGAGAGAACAGAGCATCACGTCTAGACTTGAGAGTAAAAACCTTAGAGTGGTTGAAAAAGGTATGCAGGAATGAATGAGAGGTTCTGAAGAAGGTATAAGGAAGAGCAGCAAGCCAACAGTGGAACTTCATGGAAATTGAGGAACACACTGTAATTCAACCCCCCTTTTTAGGGGAGGTACCAGGAATTGAACTCAGGACCTTGCACGTGCCACACAGGTGCTTATGTCACTGAGCTATATCCCCAGCCCCTTTTTATATTTGAGTGCTATGTCAGCCTTCTTCACTTCTATCACAATGGCTCTGCCCTTCACTCTTCTCCTCCATACACTTCCTGTGGCAATAGGACAATGAAGGCCTTTTTAAAACTTGTGGTTTTTTGCATTTTGCATTATATAAACTACATGGTTCATTGTATTTCAGATCATGTGAAATTGCACATGTCGCCAACAATCCTGTTTATGAGAGGGTTGATCTGTATTTATTCTGAGTGGACCTGAAGCAGATTCACTCATATATGTCCCAGGCTTTAGAAGCTTCTTTAATTAGAAATCACAATTGGATATTATGAGAGAAAGAGTGTTCAGTGGTAACAGGGGTTGTTAGAGTGAAGCGAACTACTAAATTAGGACTTTCTCTATTCCAGATGTTTACACTATATTAGTTTATTATACTTCAGAATAACTTTTATGACCTAGGTGTTATTACTATTATTTCTGTTTGTCTAGATGAGAAGAATGAGGCTCAGAGTTTTAAGTAATTTTACCCAATTTCCACAACTACTATAAGCAATCTGGCCTTTAAAACTAGGTGTACTTGACCTCTTTCTGCTACTTCCCACTTGCTTCTGAAGATCTGAAGGTTGTAAAATGGGATGAATGGAAATGATTCAGTGTTATCCTTAGGAAGACTTAATGCTATTTTTGGAGAGATCCTCATCCTCAATATATAGGTTAAATTCCCTTATTCATTGTGATAACATTACCTTTCCTCTTCCCTTTTATGATTTATCACTTTATCCAAGTTTCTATGATGTCTCTGCCATTACCCAGGAATTCTAGTCCTGAGAGGTTGTCTTGGTTACTTTTCCCTCATTGCTGAGACAAAACACCTGACACCCCAAATTAGGGAAGGAAAGGTTTATTTAGCTTACCGTTTTTGGATGTTTCAGTTCACAATCAGCTGGCTCCAAGGCAGGGTGGCATGGCACAGAAACAACACTTCAAGGCAGCAGCCAAGCAAAAGCAGCCAGAGTAAAAGGGGGGCAAGAGCAAGCCTCTTCTCCTCCCTTATATTGTACACAGGACACCCCGCTACACACCTCCAGGGTAGGTGTAGCATTCACAAATCTGCTTGCCTTCCTTTGCACAAGATGAGGATGTTTGCAAAGAACCCTGACTCCCTGCTGAGTCTCTCAGTCAAACTTCTAACCTTCTCAAATTGACACAATGATCAGGTAACTGTTTTTGCTCTACACCCAGGAGGTAGAGCTGCTGAGTTACTTAATTAAACTTCTAGACTTATCAAGTTGACACAAGATATAAACCATAACAGAGGTCAAGAAACCTGTTGGCCAATTCACCATCCAAACTACAGAACCTATCAGACTGTAAGATCAAGTGATAGGTCATTCAGATTCAGGTCAATGAAAACTCAGAGATTTTGCAAGTTTTAAATTAGTATTCATCATCTGGATAAATATTTGTTTAGAAAAATCAAATCATAATTTGAATATGTTCTTGGTTTCAGAGTGTATCTTTTCATGGAATACAAACTAGATGTCATTACAGAGTAAGAGATGTGATAGAGTCAGTCATCACTTTCTAATCACACTGTTTACAATAAATTATAGTTACATGAGAGGGGCCAGACTTGAAACACCAATTAGATTAAAATGATGTAACTTCTCAGGCTTCCTGGGTGAATGTACTCTATCAGTGAGGCACTGTGATCTGACAGCCATCAACTATTAAGGAAACAGACCCCAGTGCAACTCTATTCACTTTCATAATTTTGGCAGCTAAAATGTTTTATTGATAAAATTGAAGTGG
>RJWM01048591.1:0-11426 GCA_004363535.1 Dasyprocta punctata
GCTGTATTCCCAGGGGCTCGCCGAGAAAGGAAGTGGGGAATGTTCCTCTAGAAAGCATGAAGTGGGAAAATGTTTAAAACTATTTATAGCAGCACTTAGCTGTGGAAATCCCAGACCTCAGCCTCTATTTATAGCCGTTCTGTGGGGTCAAAGGGTGAGCGCAGGAATCTGGACCATGCCCCGGCCTGTCTGCAGAAGTGCGCGCTAACGAGCTGTCCCCGAGCTGTCCCTGGTTAGGAAGAGCAGATGCTGGCCGAGTGACTGCGTCCTGGCGTCCCGCGAATGTTTAGGTTTAAAGGAGCAGTGGGTCCCTGACGCAGTGCTCCTCACTGGGGCTGCCGGTTCTCAGGTCATCTGCAAGCTGGATTCTGTGTGTGGCTGTGGGGTTTCGAAGGCCGTACACGGCCAGTGCGTTTCCAGCGCTGGCTAACTGAGCTGAGGGAGGCGGGAGGAGGGCCGAGCCCCCAGCGGGACCCCTTAACTTTGCTCGGGGGCGCCGGCAGGGGTGCAGACCCTGCCCCATCCAAAGACGGCAGGCAGTGTGCACTGCCCAGAGTGGAAGTCTCAGCTTTTCCATTTTGGTGGGGGCAGGGACCGAACCCAGGACCTTTGCCCTGACTAGATCCCTAGCACCTGGCAAGCCCCTCCCCCTTTTAATTTTGGGACAGGGTCTTGCAAAGTTGCCAGGTTACCTAGGCTGGGCTTGAACTTGGGCTCTCCCTGCCTCAGCCTCCCGGAGAGCTGGGATTACAGGTGCGCACCCCGGGGCCAGCCTGTGTTAACTTCTCGGTGAGAAGGCCTGGGAGGAGGGGACTGCTGTGGGAGTCGAGGGCTCCGGAGTGGCTGGTGGGGGCCTCAGAACACGGTCAGAGCGCGGGTCTTCCACTCTCGGGAAACCTTTGCCCGGGTACCAGCGCGAAGCCTGGGGTCGTGGTTTGCACTCGTGATCCCAGCCAGCCACCTGGGAGGAGGAAGCGGGAGGACCCATGTTCTGGGCCACTTGGTGAGACTGTCCCAAAGTGAAACTTCACAAGGGCCTGGGCTGTGGCTTGGCGGTAAAGCGCCCCTGGGTTCAATCCTGGGGCCATGGGAATGAGGGCGTCACCCCGAGAACGGATCTGGCAGCTGTGGGGAGACGACTGGTCTGAGGAGCTGGCGCAGGGAGCGGGCCCGTGCCCCCCACTCTGTGGCCTGGGTCGGGGCTCTGACCCAGCCAGAGTTGCGCTCCCCAGAGCTTCCTTCCCAGCCCCTTGCCCCCACCTGCGCTCAGCTGTCTCCTCTCCTAGCCCAGCGCTGGTTTCCTGTGGCCGCTGGTGTGTGGCTGGGGCACCGGTGCTCCGTCTGCCTGGCCACTACCGATGGGCTGCAGTGTCCTTGGGAGCCACGTGCCCAGCGCTGGGAGGGGAAGCCGGGGCCCCGGGGTCCTCGCCTTATTTCTGCCGTGAGCACTGCGAGCTGCCGGCACGCGCTCAGCCTCTGTCTCTGCCTCTCCTGCCTGAGATGGAGCCGCCCCAGACCCGCGCGGAGGCCCCAGCCCCCCATGGCTTCGTCCCCTCCCTGGCAGCCCTCCTTGGCTGCACTGGGCTCTGGACGGGTCACCCCAGTGCTCAGAGCTATTCGTCTCATCTGCACCCCACTCTCCATCCCACCTTGGAACACCTTGGTGTGCTTTATGGGGACACAGCGAGCCCTACCAAGAGGTGACAGGCACAGGGGCTCCCCAAAAGAATCAGAAAGTGCAGCTCCTGTTGGCCTGGGCTCCCGGGACCGAGTCCGCAGCACTCACGCCAGCGGGTAGAGGGGGTGCAGGCTGCGCCTTGTGGTCCTGGGATCCAGGTGCCTCAGGCCTGCGGGGCCCTGTTCCTGCTGGGTAGTGGCCTCTTCTGCAGGGCTGTGGTCCTGACAGCGCTGCTGCTGGGCCCAGGTGGTCCACGGGCAGGATCAGAACCAGGGTGCGGTGGAGGCGGGATCTGCACCGAGCTCCTGGGGCTGCTTCCCTTCACCCTGGGTCCCCGCTCTGCTCACGGGGCAGCACTGGGTCACCTGCATGCGGATTTATGGTCACCCCAGCCTCTGCTCAAAGGCTGCTCACGTTTCGTGTGTCATGAATAACAAGCGGCAGAATAAATCCCCTCTGGAAGTACAGGCGGGCCGCACTGCGTCTGGGGGGCGCGGTCCAGGCGCGTTGGGAGAAGAGGGCGTCCTCAGAGGACTCTGCCCTTCGGCCGGACTGAACCCGGCGGACGGGAATCACAAGGAATCGGGACGCAGCGGGCGGCTGGCCAGCCCCCTCCCCGCGGCCGGCCTTACCCCCCTGCTTCTCAGGCGTTCTGTCCTGGGGGCTGGGCTGGCCGAATCCTCAAAGGAATCACATGGCTTACTGAACCTCAGATCAAAGCGTTTTAACCATACGATCGAAGCAATAAGAACAGTTTCCTTCCAATTTCTTTACATGGGTAATTTGATTATGCACGGTGCATGAGCCCTGAAATTATTTTGTGTGCTTAGATAAGACAATTGCAAAAAGAGTTTTGCTTGAGCCAAAAAGCAGTCTTGTCCAGCCGCAGGGCCTGGGGCAGTGACGGCAGGCGACTCGTGGCCCCGCAGGTGGAGCAGGCCTGGTCACAGTGTGCCCCGGTCAGGGGTGTGCGTGTGGGGACCTTGAGTGGTCACGTGGCCGGCACAGGCGGACAAACTCAGAGGAAGGGGACATCCGCCGAGTGCAGAAGGAGCCCGTACTCCACCAAGACGGGAGAGGCTCCTGGTTAAGGAGTCAGGTGTCCGAGTCACAGCCGGGACCGGCTGACCCAAGGGTGTTTGTCCCTTGAGTGACCTTGCAGAGCCGTCCAGAGAGCCTTGAGATGTGGGGACGCGGAGGCCTGCATCGCGCTCAAATCACAGCGCGCAGCCTCGGGCTTGTCAGTCGGGAGTGGCCGGGGGCTTGCTCGCCCTTAGCTGCGGCTCCGTATTCCCGTGGCGTCTGTGTTATTTGGCGCTGGCTCGCTGCGCTCCCTCCTGACTGTTACTTGGCCTTAGTCACCGAACGCGGCATTCAGATGCTCGATCCAACTGCTTCCTCGAGATCATCATTTGGATCCTTCTAGGGCCCTGAGACGTCTGCTGTGCAAGTTCTAATTCCCCATCTTTCCCCTCACCTCCCCAGCCTCTTTCATCCCCCTCTGTAAAGGAAAGACGATTTCTCCCTGTCATCTGAGTCAGACAGTCGATCAGTCCTATTGATCCCACTCTCTTCTGGACCTGCTGTCCTGGGCGCTCCTCATTTCAAACACCTCTCTCGTCGTGCTCACCCAGGCTGTGGGCCGCACTCCAGTCAGGATGACCTTCCCCAAATGCAGGCCTCCGCGGGCTTCCTAGGAGTGATGAGATCCAGGCCGGCTGTGTCAGCAGGCGCTCATTCCATCGGGCCGCTGGCATCAGGGCCACCCTGTCTGCGCCACACACACACATGTGCACAGATATGCACACATGCACGCGCATGCGGACATGCGCACACACACATGCATGCGTACATACAGCAGTCGACCAGGGTCGGAAGTCACCTCACTACAGCCACCTGTGTGCCTGTGTCTCAGAGCTGTCGCTTCCTCCAGAGGGGCCCTTCCACCCTTCCTTCCGCCCAGAATTCCCTGCGCGTTTTCTGGGCTCCCCTCCGGGTCCCCACCCCTCCACCACTGCCCTGCCGCACTCACTTCGGCCTCGTCTACGGCGCAGACTCGGTCTCGCCTCCCACTCACCTTCCGTGGGCCGCTCCGGTGCAGGGGCTGGCGCTGCGCCTGGGGTGCACACCCGGGGCAGGCTGCCCTCCCGGGTCACTGCGCACGGAGACGGGGCCCACTGTGACCGCGGGGCCTTGGCTTCACTCCGCATAGCTGAAGCTGGGAGACTTACTGACAGCTCCGTGGGCTCCTCTCAGATGCTTATGAGAAGAGCAGCAGACTCTTTCCCAGGCTTGCTGCCAACGGAGCCCAGTGCTGAGCTCCCCAAACAGAGCAGGAGCAGGGTCCCAAGGTCCGGGATGCGGGCCATCGAGCCACTGTTCTCTGCCACACGAAAGCAAAGAGAAAGTTTTGAAAGATAAAAACAAACAAACAAACAAACAACACTGAGCTCAAAGGGCGTTTTGGATTAACCACCCCCCCAGGCGCTCAGCAAGCAGCTCAGGGCTTGGGGCTCCAGCCTTGAACCGAGCGAGTGTCCGGCCCCGCTCGCCTGTTCTGTCCCCGCTGCGCCAGATTTTATTAATGGAATTCAGTTCCGCACCACACATATACTGTCTTATCCTGAATCTGTTTGCTGTTGTTACCTGCAGAGGACAACTTGTCAGGCAGAGGCGGCATCACTATTAAATGCCAACTGAAATGATCTCACAGGCCGGTGTTCTGAGCGAGAGCGCTCACACGGGGTGGACTAAAACCTGCCCTTCACCGGCGCCCTCAGTGTGGTCTGTGCTGCCGCCATGGCATCGCTGCCGCCTGCGGATGACCGGGCAGGAAGCCTCGCGCTGGCTGGGAGGTGGCAGTGGCTCAGGCTGGCCCCTCCCGAGGTGGTGCTGGGCTTGTCCCAGGCAAGCTGCCCCCCCCCGGTCACTCTGCTGTGGAGGTGTCCCCTGTGCCCCGGGCAGGGTGACTGCAGGGCGGACCCATGCACTGACTCCACTGTGGACGGGACGAGGGGGACAGGAGGCGGGACGCCACGAGCCCTGCATCACCGAGCGTGGAGGCCTTCGCCCTGCAGGAGAGCAGTCCCCCGCCTGTCTCCCGGACACGCACTTGGGACACGCTGACTTTGCGTCTCTCCTTTGGCACTCAGCAGCGGTGGCCTCTGGCGGGTTACTCGGGTCTTCACACCGCCGCAGACGATGGTGAGGGGCTGCAGGAAGCTGTCCGCTCGGCAAGCGCCCCCCGAGATGCCCTCCGAATCTTGGAAGCAGCAGCCGAGTTTTCAACTCTGTGTGAAGTGCTTTCCTCGGGTCCTCGGTGAAGGTGGAGCAGGAGGCGGAAGCTCGGGTCTGGGCAGGAAAACCTTGGGGAGGGAGCGGCTGCCCCGGCAGGGAGGAGGTCAGACGGCGAAGCCTCAGGGCTGACGGGAGGGCCACCGAAAACCAAGCTGGCCTTGCAGATGCGACCTGATTCGTCCTCACGGCGTGAGGTCAACCCTGACACCAGCACAGCAGACAGCCAGCCAGCCGCCCGCCCCCATGCAGGCCACATGTGTTGTCTCCTAGGGGCAAGCCCCCCCGCCCTTTTTTTGCGGCACCGGGGATCGAACTCACAGCCTCGCCCTTGCCAGACAGGCGCTTAAGCTGCTGAGCCAAACTCCCAGCCCTAGTGTTTTGAGGCAGGGTCGCACTGTGTAGCTCACGCCGGCCTTAAGCCCCCCTCTCTTCCAGTGGAGGAGGAGCAGAGAACCTGAAGCCTTCTCTTCGCCTCTACCTTTGGGGTACGTCCCAAGCCTCCAGGGGCGACCGGAACCACGGATGGTCCTGAGGCCTGAACTCACCAGTGATAAAGTTTAATGGACACATTAGACACAGCAGGCAGCTGCAGCAGTGACAAACGGATCATTGTGACCACGTGCCCAGCAGCACGTGTGGCTTCACCTCCTCCCAGCAGTCTCTGGTGCGGTACTCGCCCTCCTCTCTCCTCCTGCTGACTGAGAGGGCGCGGTGCCCATGCGAGGACAGGAAGTGACACGCATGACACTGGCTTTGGGACCTAGCGAGGGGCTGCTACAGACGGGTCACCTGGACACAGCTCTGCCACCGCCAGGTGTGTGGTGCTGGAGACGGCCTCCGGGTGAAGCCCAGCCAGAGGAAGCAGGAGGACGGGCCTGCGCCGGGGGACAGAGCCGGAGGGGGAGGTTTCACTGCACCTCCCAGGTGGCCTGCGACTTCGCACTTAGGAGTTGCTTATTTCTGGAATTTTCCACTTGATACTGTTGATGGTGGGAACCAAGACCATGGACGGCAAAGCCACGGCTGAGGGGAGGCCATCCGTGTCTCTGGAAGGCGCTGACCCGAGGCCAAGCGTGCAGGACGGGAATGTGGGGCTGGCCTGACGCGCACGCTCCAGCCTCCCTCACCCCGCTGCCGCCTTAGAAACAAACGCTGGAGACACAGCCTCCCGCGCCGCAGTCTCGGACATCACTGTGGGCCGCAGTCCACTGCAGTGGAGAGCGCAGAGCGCCAGCTGGGGCGCCAGCCTGGACCCTGCCAACTCTGGGGTTCTGGACCGAAACGGGGGGCATTTTCCCTCGTCCTCCTCGCCCACCACGTGAGCGGGAGGCCTGGCGCTCTTGTCTGAGGCAGCGGCTCAGCTCCTGGCAGAGCCAAGGAGGACGAGGCCTCAGTGCCAGCCTGGCTGGTGGATTCCGTGGGTGTAACAGCGGTCCCGACACCGGGGCTGGGGTGGCTCAGATTCGGGGAACCCCCGGCCTCCTCTCCAGCTGCCTGCCGCCTACCCCAGTTCTCTGCTGCCCCTCTCCTGCACACTGCGGTCCCACCCTACTTCTCAGTTGCTCGGGTCCTCCGTTCCCTCAGCTGTGCCACCGCAGTGGTCCCCAGATGGGAGCAGCCCTGCCACTGAACCCCGGACCAGGAAGGAAAAAGGCAGCAAGGGAAGCTCCAGTCTGCAAGCCCTTGGAACATCCCTGGGCGGCCCCGTGGAAACTGGCTCTCCTCCCCACCCCCACTCCTGCTCAGCACCACACCTGCATCTGAGTGTCCGCAGCTGCCCCGCCTGCAGGACCCTGGCTGCCCGTGACCTGGCCCCCTGCCTTTCCCGGTTCCTCTGAAGAGCAGCAGAGCTTCGAAGACGAGGGCCCTTTTCCTGCAGCGCAGGGGAGCCCCCTCCTCACCGCACACGGCGCCCACCCTCTCTCAGGTGGCTCCTTCCGTGTCACACCTGCCCTGGGGTGGGGCCGACTAGGGCAAAATTGAATGGCTTGGGGAAAGATGGAGGGGGTCGCCCCATGGCCCACATCTGCATTGAAAAAGTCTAAGGAAAATGGATGCTTCAAGCTGTTCTGGTCTGAAATTTACTCGAAATCTACAGCTGTTGGACTGTGCTATGGATAATAGTTACATAGCCACAGGACCAGGAAGTCGGCGGCAGTGGGACGGTTCCTGTAGAAATCCAGAGGCCTGGCTCGTTCACTTACACTCGATCACTTGGAGGCCGCTGGTGCTTCGCAGCTAGTGGGCTGCAGACCCAGAGTCCCTCCAGGCCACCGTCGCGTTGAGAGGAGTCTGGAGCGCGTCTGTCAGCAGCTGCCGCACCCAGCCAGCCAGGAAGACTCCAGCGCGTACTGCGATGTTTCATGGCCGCTCTCTAGAGCCAAAAAATAGGAACCACCCTTCAGGAGATAAAAAACAAACGTTCTGCCAGAGTTACAGTGCAGAACTGAAGGGAGCCGCCGCTAATTAGGTTGAAACTGCACGCGCGCACACGGGTACACACGCGGGGATCCCCGTGACAGACGCGACTTGGTCAGGGAGGGTGACCGCGAGCGCTGGACCAAGGGCTGATGTGATCACTGACGTCGCTGTTGCATTCTAACCACAATCATTCCTCACTGCAAGGATCTGATTCCTACAGAGTCCAGGAGCGAGGCCAGGCCAGAAGACCTCGGTCCTGGGTCGGGGGCAGCGTCCTGCCTGCGTGGCCCAGCTCCTCCCTTGTGCTGCAGGGCAGGGCAGAGAGAGGGCGGTAACCACGCGAATAAAGCCTGCCCCCCCCACAGTGTTTTAAAGTGGTGAAGATTTAAAAACTAATTAAAAGTATTTTCATAATCAGAGAACAGATCGCAGTGCCAGGGAGGTCAGCCTTGGGGACGCCCCTTCCACTCCCCGTTCCTTGGAGCCCGGCGGACCCCAACCACTTGCTTTTCTCGGTCCTGTCACCGTGCTGGCCCCCAGGAAGCCCCCGAGGCCCCTGGGTTTGCTAACCCTAAAGCGGCCCTCGGAAGGACAGGCTCCACTGCGCTCTCCATTCGCTCATCCTCGCAGTGCTGGGAGACGCACGCCCCAGCTCTGTTCTCCACGGCTGCGTTTGAACTGCTTCATTCCCGCGGTGCCCTCCCGAGCGAGCCCGGCACTGCTAGCTCACACGCTGCCGGGAGAAGAGGTGCAAATCCCTCTCCGCTTCAGCCTCACAGACCGCAGTTATTACCAGGGATGGCGCCTGTGTCGAAGTGGGTCCATGCGGTCACCGCTGCTTGTCACACTGCTTTGCCTTCCTGAAGCACAGCCCCTCAGCATGACTTATTGGCTTTCGGGAGCGAAGATGCTCGTCTTCTGTGTATCTGCAGGTATCTGTATTAGCCCTCTTTTTGGAAGTCAGTGGCACTGATTTGCAGTTCCAGGCCTGTAATGATTTTCCAGTGCACCCAAGGCACTCCGTTCCCTCTGGCTTTGATTTTACAGTGAAGGAGATTGCAGGGAGTCTGTCTCTTCTCTTCAGCTGCTTTTATAATCTTACATTTCTTTTCTCTCTCTCTCTCTTTTTTGAGACAGGGTTTTGCTATGTAGTTCAGACTAGCCTTGAACTTGCAGTGATCTTCCTGTTTCAGCCTCCCAAGTGCTGGGATTACAGGCATGCACCACCATGTCTGGCCTTTATTTTTGTCTTTGACGATATGTAGCATGACAAAGGTTAAGATTTCTTGGAGCTTCCGGGAAGATGGCGGAGTAGTAGGATGCAGGGAAAACAGCCTCTCTGAGAGAAACCGTCTAGGTGTGGGAACACACCATCTTGAGGAAGACAGAAAGGCGGGAGATGGGTTCCTTGGACCCAGGAAAAGCCTGAGGTCTGAAGCGAACCCCACAGAGAGAGTGAAAAGAAAAAATTCAACTAAGAAGAAGGCAGTAACTGGTGAAGCCTTCACCTGGAGCCAGACTCACTGCACGAGGCGAGCTGTTGGAGCCTGGCGGTGCACAGTTGCGGTGTTGGTGGCTGATGACCCCCGGACCTCCACGCAACCATTCTTCAGTGGAGGACAGAGGCAGGCGTGGAGGACTGTGCTGGCTGGCGGTGAGTGTGGAGGGCTTGGTCCTCCCACGGGAGAGAGTGATTTGCTGGGAGCCATTCTGGAGTCGGGCCAGATAAGCTAAAACTGCTGCCAGCTTCCCCCAGAGGGTCCTAGCTGAGTGCAGACCCACGGAGACTGCTTGGACTGTGGCAAGCCCAAGGATTCTGTTCTCAGGGCAGGCCTGCTAAGGGTGTCTACTGCTGTGTCCGTGAGCAGTTGCTGGCTTGTGGGGATACAGTGCCACGATTTGGGTTGCTGTCTCCACAGGCTGTCTACCAATGAATCCAGAGAGAACCCTGAAAGTGAACTTTTCTTCTTCTTTTTTTTCTTTTTCTTTTCTTTTTTTTCTTTTTATTGCTTGTTTTGTTTAGTTTATTATTATTATTATTATTATTATTATTATTATTTTTACTGAGTGTGGTTTCTGCCCTCCTTCTGGGTGTGATCTTGTTCTGTTCTCTTTTTTATCTCTTTTGGCTTTCTTTTCCCTCAGTCTTCTGCAGTGGTTTCCCTAAGTTGGTGGGATCCATTTTTGTTCTCCAACCTACTTACAGTCTCTTTCTCTTGTCCCACTTCTCTGCTTTCTCTTAAATTTATTTTGGGTCCTGACCCTTGGGGACAGAATTGACATTTTGTGAACCTAAGTATATGATTGTTCTGCATTCTGATGTATGGTTATAAATTCAGTTTATGTGTTTGGGGGTTGTAAAGCAGAGGCTGGATTAGTTTATTGTTTTGTTGGCTGTGTTTGGTACTGTGGGTGCCACTGCAGCCAGAATTAAGTCAGTTGATCTGGATAACTGTTGGCCCTGATGGTCCAGGACTGAGATTGACTGGGGGTCATGGCAAGTGCTGAGGCATGGTGTAAAGAACCAGGGACTGGGCTAAGTGAGCAATAGCTTCTTACCTCTCATAAACTGAGGAGATGGGATCTTCCAATAGACTCGGAGCCCAGGAATCAGCTACACCTGGAAGATATCTCTGGGAAGTGCTCATCACCTGGAAGTCCATAATACCACTATTAAAGTAACCCACTCCTGGCAACTAACAGGTATCACTCTAGTAATTAAACTAAAAAAGAAAAGAAATGAGAATACACTTAAACAGGTCACAACCTCAGATACCCAGTTCACCAAAAGCAAACCTAGGGGGCAATGAGGCTGGAAAATTCAAAAGCCCCCTACAAGGTTTCTCTGAAGTGATAACAAAGCAATTGAATGAGGCTTTGGAAAAAATGAAATCAGAAATAATCTCTCAAATAACCACAGAGATTACCAAAATACACACCATGCTTAGTGATGTTAGAGCAGACACAGACAAAAAAATAAACGAGCTTAAGCAAATTATGGAAGGACAACATAGGAAGCAAATGGATTCCATAAAGCAGATTCAAGTAGATATCCAGGAGAATAGAAACTGCATTGAAAGTATTCATAGCAGGTTAGGCCAATGTGAGGACAGGATCTCAGATATTGAAGTCAGGCCCACAGTTAGTGACCAGGAAAAGAAAGAGTCTTCAAACCAGCAAGGGAACATGAGAAATCAATCCAGCAGCTGCTTGATGAGACAAATAAAAATAACTTAAGATTAATTGCAGTCAGTGAACAAGCAGGAGATACTACAAATGACATTAAAAACATCCTTACAGACATCACGTCAGAAAACTTTCCTGGTAGAGAAAAATAATTTGACATACAAATAAGTGAGGCATATAGAATTCCAATCAGCAAAGATAAAAAAAAAATCTACTTCCAGGAATATCATAGTCAAGATTCCAGATATTAACACAAGAATAAAATTTTAAAAGCTGTTAGGGAAAAGAGACAAATCACCTATAAAGGAAAGCCCATCAGAATTACAGTGGACTTCTTAGCACAAACTCTCAAGGAGAGCTTGGAGTGAAGTACTCCAAGTTCTAAAAGAAAACAACTTTCAACCCAGATTGATGTATCCCTCAAAACTATCTTTCAAAATAGAGGGAGAAACAAAATACTTCCATGATAAGGAACATTTGAGGAAATTCACAACCACTAAACCAGCCCTCCAAAATGTTTTGAAGGACATTTAAGAAAGGGATGATAAGTATTACAGCTCCACAAACCCCAATAGAAGAAATCCACCAGGAAAGGCAAACAATTAGAGGGAAGGGAAAAAGGAAAAAAAAAAAAGGCAAGGGAAGCCAATAATAGAAAACAACATGATAAGGATAAGTCAGTACGAATCAGTTTTAATCATCAATGTTAATGGTCTCAATTCACCAGTCAAAAGACATAGACTGGCAGAATGGATCAAGAAGCAAGATCCAACAATATGCTGTATACAAGAAACACATTTAATTCAAAAAGTTACCCATAGACTGAAAGTTAAAGGATGGAAAA
>RJWM01048592.1:0-11389 GCA_004363535.1 Dasyprocta punctata
CATTCTGCTGAAGGTGAATATGGAAGGGTGAATATTTTTATTTCATTTTGAAGGAAAGATAAATTGCCTTTTCATATAATAAGAAAGAAACGGCAAAACACTGTGCATTAATGTAAAAGGGGACAGACAAAATGTGGATGGGATATGAATTCAAGATTTGTTATGATAAAGTGAAAAGAAACAAAGATTAAACTGTTTGCATCATCATTAAAATTATAACAAAGCAGTTGATGAGCCAAAAATTGTGAGGTGCCCAGTAGGATGTGAAAACAATCGTAAGTGTTGAAACAAATGTGACACAGAAATTCTAGTTTCAAGAGCCTTTCAGAAAGAGTACCAAAGAAAAAAATCTAGTTTCATGAAATGTGTATGGGGAAAGGGGGCAGGAGGACACATCTTGTTTCTGAACATTGGAATTCCCTATTATCTTATTTGCTATTTTGAATAATCATGTACAAATTCCAGACATAAATCATGTTCCTGATTTAGGAGGTGATATCTCCAGAATAGGTTACCTAGAAATGAAGTTGCAGTATGAAAGAATATTTTTCTAGATATATATTTTAATTCTTTTCAAAAAGATTGTGTCATTTCTGGTGGTACATGTGAGAACACTGCAAATTGTATTCTCATGAAACTTAAGAATTATAACTTTTAAATTTAACGAGGTAGTCACACTCAAAACCAAATTTTTAAATTTTATTGCAATAGAAATTAAAGGTTAAAATAGGCCATCATTATTTTTGGAAAGTTTTCTGTTTATTCAGACAGTTAACCGTATATATTCATCTGTCACTTGTATTCTATGGGTTTTAGTGAATTTTTTAAAATTTTTTATTTTTTATTTTTTTTAATTTTTTTTGTGGCACCGGGGATCGAGCTCATAACCTCGCGCCTGCCTGACAGGCGCGTAAGCCGCTGAGCCAAACTCCCGGCCCTGGTTTTTTGAGGCAGGGTCGCACTGTGTAGCTCAGGCCGACCTTGCGCTCCTGTTGTAGCCCAAGCCGGCCTCGAACTCACAATGCTCCGCCTACCTCAGCCTCCCGAGTGCTGGGATTAAAGGCGTGCGCCACCACGCCCAGCTGTGAATTTATTTTTTGCACTCATGATTGTGATTGTTATTGTGGTAGGGTTTAACCCAGCGTTTAACACACAGTAGCCAAGCAGACAGACTATCACTGAGCTATAACTTCAGCCCATTGTGAGGTTTTCTGTTGTTGTTGTTGTTGTTTAATTTAAAACAATATATCTGTGTGCTGATATTTAAATGAAACAGATGCTGCAAAATTTTACTATTAATTTTATTTGCCTTTAATTCTGTTTATCATTTTAGCATACACGTTTATGTAGTATTCAGTTCACCAAAGGAATCACTAACTCATTCTATATATTTTTAGTTAACATATATGACATATTTTTCACATGGAGTTGGTCATAAAAGACTTTTTAAATTCTTGACAAATGAATTTGAAGAATAATGTACCCCTCTCTTCAGAGATATCCTTGCTCTTACCTCCAGAACAACATATTTCTCTAAAAGTGTGTACACAGTTTGGGAAAAGAAAAACTTGTAGAAATACTTTAATACTAGATTTATTGAGATATCTTGAGATTAGTACAAGTCACTTTTGGCCTCTACAGTTATAAAAGTTGCTGAAAGTGTGAGCTATTAGCTTCCAGACATTTATTCATATGGCAAACTGCTGCTGCTGCTTGAGTAACGTTAGTCCATTAAGATGGTGGCATATTCATTTTTAATTTTTTCTCTGAAGGCTCAGAGTGTACTAGGTTTTCTGCAATATATGACATCCACTAGAATCCCCCATGTGAGAGTGACACCATCTGTTGAAAAAACATTGTACTATTTTTATTTTCCTGAAGTGTGTGTACACTTTTTTTTTTTTTTTTTTTTTTTTTTTTTTTTTTTTTTTTTTTTTTTTTTTTTTTTTGCAAACTGTATCTATGACAAAGTATCTGGATGGGTTCCTTGTAATGATATGTGTTCTTGAAAGCAAGGAAACTGATGCACCAAGTAGATCAGGAATATGAAAAATGAGAAGGAGTGGACCTCCTATGGCTGGCTTTAGAGACAAAGGAAGGGAACCTGTGTCAAGGAATGTGAGTGTTCCTGAAGGTTGGAACTGGCCCACAGCTGAAAATCAGAAAGAAGAATTCTGAATTCTGCAAATAATCCAAACAAGCAAAAGAGAAACACACACACACGCGCACATGCCCTGTAGATACCTTTTAGCCCCGTGAGAGATGTACGTATTGGACCTCTAGCCTACCAATCTGTGAGATCGTGAATCTTTTTTGTTTGTTTTGTTTTACAGCATCAAGTTTGTGGTAATTTATTGCTGCAGCAATGGAAAGATAGTGTAGTACCCAAAACCATTTTTTAAATAATCTACTCATTGTCCATGGGTCAAATGCCCCTTGTAAAAGTCTAGCAGCCTCAGTTCTGAAGACTAATTTTAGTCTCTTGATCTACATCCTAGTTATTCTCAAGTGTCATTCTTTCAATCAGAACATATAATGTCTGATAAGCAAGGATCTTTCCACTGTTTCTAATATTTAGTTTGCTTTTTTTTTCCTCAGTAATTGGTGAGTAATTGGTGAGAGTTAAAGTTATTAAGGGAGATGAGTTCCCTACTGAAGAGACAGAGAAGGAAAACTAACCTTTGGAGAAACAGAGGATCTGGGTAATAAGAGGCTCAGCCAGAGTCAGAAGACCAGCCTGGAATGTAGATGGAAAACGAAAATCAATTGTTTCAAGAGGGAAAAGGAACTCATAGTACTCAGGAAAGATATCCTAATGGATTTGAGAAAAGGGAATGTTTATTTGGGCAAAGATTGGGTAAAGAACTTCTGATTTGGGGATTCAATAAAACAACAGTTTTAGCATGTCCTTGGGATGGACTTAATGAAGGATTTAGTGAAGTGCTAGAAATCACATCCTAAGTCACAGAGTGAAAAGGAGGAAAATCAATGGGGTATAAATTGAGAGAGAGAAACTGAGACAAATTTGAGGACGCATAAAAATCACAGCTGTCACCAAAAGGGGAAGATAGAGGATACAGTAATGAGGGTCGGGCTGGGGTGTAACACAGTTGTAAAGCACTTGCCAAATATGTGCAGTGTCCTGGAGAGAGCTGGGGGTGGCAGTGAAGGACAAATACAGTGTTCGTTCTTCCTTTGAGAATTTATTTTCTTTGTTTGCCTTTCTTCTTCCACCCTTCTTTCCTTTTATCTATCCTGCTTTTTACCTAGAAACTTCATTCAAAATTTTGATCCACAAACTCTCCCAAACATAGCACTAATTCTGTTCTTAAATTAAAAAATGTTCCCTCTGTCTGAAAACAGTTATAGGAGTGAATTTGCCTCCGAATGAGTTTAAATTCTTTGTATAAAAAGGCTAAATGTAAACAAAGCACTGCTATTAGAATGATATATGTGAGGATCCCCACACACTTTGGCGGAAAAATGTAATATAAATTGAAAGTGTTGCATATATTTTAGAGGAGCACGAGTTTATTCCTCAAAGGAAATTGTTAATTTATGTACTGTGCTTGTTCTAAAAGTATGTTCATGATTCATAAGTTAGTTTATAAGTGATTTTGTATTGTAGAAAGAGAGGTAAGAGGATACTTAGCTGTTTACAACTATTTGAAAGATTTATTTTATGATAATCAACTATTTGCCATTTTATTGTAGAATAGAAAAGAAGGAAATCAATGTAAATTTTACCTGTAAAAGTTGGCTTAAGACATAAATCTTATCTAAGCATCTTCTTTATTGTGAACTTTAAGAATACAAAAAGAGGTTCTTTTTATTCTGTCTTCCAGTCCTTATGCCTCTTTAGGCTCTGCTTTTCACATGCATGCTCTTGAATTTTTCCAAAAAAGTAAAAGAACATGTTCTTTTAATACTCTCCCTCTGAAAATGCTTCTTATTAGGCTTTTCAAATGCAAAGCAATAGCTAGTTGATTTTATTTGATAGTTAACAGATAACAACTTCAACAAAAATATATATTGTGAGTTTGAATTTGTACTCTGCTCATGAAAATTTTAGTCACAAAGTTACCTGAAAATGACACTTGATATTTGTGTCTATTTTTGTGATTTTGTACAGGACTTGGACTTGGGCTCAGAGGTAGAAGACTTGCCTGGCGTATACCAGGCCCTGCTTTCTCTGCTTGGCACCACCAAGAATAAAGTAAATATTTAAGAACAGTCATTTAAAATATCCAGTGCATAATAATTTCAGGTGAGAATGGTGTTAGTAGTTTTTTTTTCCCACTGCTGTTGTTGTTCTTATATCAATGCTTTCTTTAAAAAGCAAATGATTTCAACAAACAAATGAAAAAAAATCTTAAAATGTCTTGATCGTTACTCAGATTCGCATTGTCATGCCATGCTTAAGTTTCCTATGCTTGTTGGGCACACTTTTAAAAAAGTAAGAAAGGTATCATCTCTGAATAATAAGCCATAATTTCTTATTTTTTATTCTGGACTAGTAATATTCTTCATACCCTTTTACGCTACCGCAGCAACAGACAGTGTGATATGCAAATATAAGAAAGCTGAGTAGGTATATCGGAAGAGCTAATGACTGACTAATCGTTATCACCATGGCATTCTCTCCCACGGAAACACAGACACTACAAACTGACGATTAGAATCTCCATATGGCTAATGGGAAACAAACAGGAGGCTCAGTTGTGCCACTGACAAAACGTGAAGGAAAAAATTATTTTCATCACATGTCTGTGCTTTAAAAATGCTTGAGGCCATCTTTGTTCCACAGCTAGGAGTACAATAATTTAAGAAAATGTAGTGTATCACTGAGATGGAATCCTACGGGATATGTGAGTAAAATAACAGGTAGAGAAACTGAAGGGAAGAAAGAAAAATATACATAGCCTTGGGTAGATAATATAAGAAGCAAGAAAATGAGGTTTCAAGATGCAATACTAGTAAGCATATAACTCACAGCAGTAATATATATTGCTATAGGTCTTTCAGGCTTGTGTACTTATATTGTATAAGTTGCTCCTACCAGAAATCTAGTAAAACTGGGTTTATGAAAGAAAACAATTTCACTAAATAAGGAGTGATTCATAGACTCAAAACACTAGGAAAACACTAGAAAATAATGAGAATAGAAAAGAGGAGACAGGAAGTGACATTTGCTAGAGCTAGCCACTTGTGTTACCAAAATCTCCCCATTACTTTCTCTGTGCTTTGCTATTTCAGAAGAAAGGCTAAGTGTTGACATTTTTACATGAAACAGTGATTAAAATTTAAATTTTAAGAATGTCTGTTAAATTTTGGATATCAAACTAATTGTACTGTCAATGGCATATGTATTCATTTAATTTTACTGTGGCAGTGGTTTTGGCCTAGACAACAGTTTTTAGTTTCTCTTTTTAACATGCAGTCCTTTCATTTCCCTTTTAAAGTAAAATTCATAATTTTCATTGCATATAAGGAAAGCAATATAGATCTATTATATTTTTCCAAATTTTGTTGATTAATTATTTATTTGACATTTATTTTTGTGTACAACTTCTTGGATACAATCACTCTTTCAAAGAAGACAAAATTGCAGCTAATAAATTTATTCAATAACACATTGGGTGTAAGCTCATTCAAGTATTAGATAGCGTATTTTGTTTAAACCCCAGTTCATCATGTTTGTAGGCTCACACTTGGTGAACTGATACTAAATGGTAAATGTTTGCTTCCTAGAAATATCTGTAGCTTGGGTGAGTGGTAAATATTGAAAATTAAGGATTATTTTGCTATTAGATGTCAATCAGTTACCTATTTAACCAGACATTATTATCTTAACATTTCTTTATTAAATTATCTGTAAGTACTCATTTATTCAAAAGTTCTTAAAACTGCTTTTAACTTATTTTCTCATTAGTTATGAGTTGGGTAAAAATTTGAGAAATTTTATATTTACAAGAGTTAAAAATGAGTACAAAAATGAAGGAGACATAATATGACAAATATCATAAATACCTTTCCGTTATGTTCTTAATATGAAAAACTAATGTTTATACAACTACTAACTGAAAAGGGAAGGAAATCTTTTAAGAGTCTACTCCTACAAGGAGAAGTGAATACAAAATTGTTACAGTGCAGTTAAACTTGAGATGAAGCTTGAAAGGTGAAAAAGTTTTCCTAGGCAAAGACAGTGGCTTGAAAGGGCATTCAAATTACAGATGAAAAAAAAGTTACAAAACATTTAAACGAAGATCTCCACACTTACTTTGCCTTAGTTGTGAAATATCACTGAATCCTGTTTTCCATTGTACTCAGTTGTGACATGTACAGTAATGGAGTCATTTTAGAGTGGTAATATGTTGTTTATCTTAGCTTTATATACTTAGAAATCCACTAATTCTTCCTTTTGACACAAATCAAAATCTAAACTTTTCATTCATTTATAGGGCTATCCTGTTAAGCTCTCTCTGTCATGAAGACTATTGAATTTTTTGAGAAATAATTGAATAACAAGAATTATTGAACACTCAAGGATTATTCAACTAAATGAACAAATTAGTAAATAATGAATATGTAAAAACACTAAGGATTGTATGTATGTATGTTTTGTCTATATGTATGTGAGCATATTATGTGTTTTTTTCTTTTAAATCAAAGAGAAAGTGTTTGTGGGTGAATTGGTCTTTTGAATTATCTCTAGCACTATTTTTTTTATGAGATTAGATAATATAACGAGTGTCAGAGACTTGTAGAAACTTTGCCATTATTTTCTCTATATCTTGTCATTTCAGAAAAAGTGCTAAGTGTTGACATTTTTACACAAAATAGTTAATAAATTTAAAATTTTAAAAACTCCTGTTAAACTTTGGATATTGCACTAATTGCACTGACAATGGCATATGTCTTCATTTAATCTTACAGGATCAGTGGTTTATGCTTACTTACCAATTATCAATTAGTTTCTGCCTCTATTCACACACTTTCTTCCCTGATGATTCAAGATTCACAGTTTTCCAGTATTGAATGAACAGTATTTTTAAATGCTTTTCTCCATTTACTCATTCACTCAGGAACTCTTTCATTTATTCAGTAAACTACGTAAAGCACGCAAAAATGTATGTGACATTATACCAAACATAAAGAAGTTTCTAAAAATAAACTAGATGACTATATAGCTTCCTAAGTTACATTATGAGGTAATAAAATATATACCAATACTACATTTATTACAAAATTAATGTTTTTAAATTATCCAAATTATAGAAAATTACTAATTTTAAATTATATTACCATTTTCTCCCCCTGAGCATTATGATATTTAGATATTTTCTATATGTGCAGGAGGTATGTAAGAATGACTGAAATAAAATGCTCTTCATTTTAAATTGCCTAAGAAAGTTCTAAAATACAACTAAAGTTCTATGTCACATAAAATTTAAATCATATAGTTATCTCCAAGAAAGTCAAGGCATATATTCAATGAAAACAAAATTACAATTAGAGTGTTGCAATCATTGCATGCTGGATGATGTATTTACTCAGTTTAAATTGCTTGGACAAATAAGCATTAATATTTTCCTTGTTTCGTATTTATTCCATAAAGGATTTAAAATAGTACTTATGGCTACTTGTTAACCCTTGCCACTAGAGAAAAGAATACTTTATATAATGTTACATATTACTGAAAAATCTTACAGTAAAATATAATTATTTTGGACACTTTAAAGCAAGGAGTTTATTCTAGAAGTTATTTTTAATGTGTTTTGATTGGTAAAGCTTCATTTATGTATGAACGTACAATACAGTAATACATGGGACATTAGATAATGACAGTATGATACTGTATCATCTGAGTTCAGACAAATAATGATGATAAAATAATTGGCAGATTCGGTCTAAAATCAGTTAAGTAAAAAACATACCTGCAAAACACTTTTGAAAATCATTCCTAGAATCCTGAAGATTCTGGATACTACCAAACTGAATCCTCACTTTCAAAAGACTTAATTTAGATTTTTTTTTTTGCATTGCATCATAGCTACAAATCTAGTTGCATGCGGTATGACCTTTAGCAAATTTATCTACCTTTCTTTGCTGGAGTCTCTCAATAAGAACTTAGAAGATGATGTTAGTTGCCTACTTAGTGTTCATGACTGTTCAGAGTTTCATGAAAAACTAAGTAATGTGCTTAGAGAGCTTTTGATGAAAGTACTTTTTCAGTAATGGGTACTTTCTTTGTCTATGAAGTGAAATAGTAGATAAATTGCAGTAATTTTTCATCTGTCAGAGTTTAAAATATTACAAGAGAAAGTGAAATTGGTATTCTTTGTCTAGTCCTACTACTTGATACACTAGAGAATCATTATTTCATAAGAATGTACTTCATGGCTAGGAAATAATTATAAGGAAGGTTTAAGGGTCTTTGAAAGGGCAAATGGAATTTACTAAAATATTTATTTCATGCATATGCAGTTCTGCTTAAAATTACTTATATCAAAATAGCAAGCTAATTATAAAGCTAATAAATGAACTGAAAAAATATTCTCATTGAGGAAAAAGTGTGTTTTTGTGAATTTGGGGAGACACTAGCCATGGGCTGCAGAGATTGTACAGCCTGTTTAGGGACTGGGAGCAGAAGGAACCTGGTTAAATATTCTGATATAATGTGAAAGCTGTTGACAAAGTAGAGCTGTGGGAAGTGCTTTAATATGTTTGCGTGTGAGAGTGTGTGTGTGTGTGTGTGTGTGTGTGTGTGTGTGTGTGTGTTTGTGTGATTATGAAGTGGTTCACAGAGGAACTTGTTTGAAGAAAATGCAGGAAGGGAATTAGGAAATGGAGAATACACAAGAAATTGATGGTTCGGAGGAGCCAGACATGACATGGGATTACAGCTGGAAAAATGACATGATCAATTTTTCATTCCTTCTTGCAGACTTTTTAATCTAGGATCAAAGCTTAAATTTAAGATAAAACTTACTTCTACAAAATAAAACACTAAGGTAATGTTTTTTAACCATGGCTGCACATTAAAATCACCAGCAGAGCTTTTTTATACATGGCTATACCATAGAGCATGATAAATAAATAAGAATCTCTAGACTTTGGCAGTCAGACATCAGTATTTTTAAAATTCTCTCTCAACATTCCAGTATTCCGGCAAATGGTACATAGTGTTTAGAAAACACCCTCACTATATCCTATATACTCCTGTGACAATACCTCTGATGGACGTTTTTTATGAGAATACACAGATTTCCTTTCTGAATGGAGATTCTGGAAATATCATTCTATTTTGTCTTAATAAGCAATGCAAGCCATCTGAAACATTGATAAACTGCAAGCTTTTGCTTATTTTAAAGATTAGCTTTAAAATTGGGAAAGCTCAAGTTCTCTACTGCTCTTTAACAAATGAGAAACTATTTGTACATAATTATTTTACATGACTTTTTAATATTAAACCTATATAACCACAAATTAACCACTACTGATATTTTTACTCATGTTCTGCAAAACAGATTTAAACCAAAATGAGACTATATTATTCACGTCATATTCACATTGTGCTCATGCTTTCAGTATGTTTGAAATACTTTCATGTGTGTTGATGTACATTTGAAACATCATTTTCAATGGATAAATCCATTATAGAGTTTTAAAACACTTCTTATGTGTTGTCTATTGATTTGCTTTCCAATTCATCATTATTCTAAATAGAGAAGTTTTATAACTGGCAATGTGAAACTTAGAAATATTGCAAAACAGTTCATCTCAAGTAATTAATCCAACAAATATGTATTGTTCCCTTGCTATGCGTACTGTGTATTCTTCTGTATGGTTTTGAAATACAGTCTCTCTCTTCCCCTCTATTCCCCTCGTTCTCTCCCTTCTTCCTTCCTTCATCCTTTTCTCTGTGATCTCTCATTCTATATCTATCAGGTTATATTTCTCTATCACAGTTGCTGTTTTGTGAATAACGTCATAATATAAACAGTCCCAGTAAAGATAGGAAAAGCCAAATATTTAAGGAATGGTAATTTAATGTGCCTAAATGCATATCTATCTATCTATCTATATATATATATTATTTCCTCATGGACTTAAAATTATACTAATTTTTATTAAAATGATAAAATACCTGAGAAAAACATTGTTCAAGTGGATTTTTTATTCTGTTTTTTTTTTTTTTTGGTGTTTCGAGAGTTTCATAATCTGTAATTTGAAAAGTTTAAAATACGATTAAAAATTTTCAGAAAGAAATTAAATCATGTCCATATATATTTCTAAGACAGAAACATGGTGTGAAACTTGATTATAGATGTTTAGTTCTATATGCTGAATGTACATGAAATTTTCCATTATTTTGATTCATTTTCCCCCAAAACTTCTCTATTAATGTTCATGATAATGACACTAACTGAAGAAAAATCTTTCCATTCTCATTGTCTACTGAGGGGTAATTGTGAGAACCCTGACAAAACATTTGTTACTATTCCAAAGATTTTCTGAATATTCAAGTAAAAGATCAAGAGGTGCAGTTGTGTTGAATTTGTACATGAGCATTGACTGATTCACAGTGTTCCTAGAACATACATTTTAAGAAATAACTTGAGTCTATTTCAGTTATATTAATATATTGGAAATTTGCATCATGGTATCATAGCAGTCTAGGTTTGACTTTAGTGAAAAATGTATACTATAGCACGGAAATTATGTTTTTAAATTTAAAGTAATACAGGTTTCAAACAACTCAACAACACAGGGGTGTATAAAGTGTATAAAATAGGATACACTTTTCTTTTTTACTCCAACCCTAAAACCCTTAAAATAGCTGGTGTTCACAGATTGACACAAATGCTGCCGGTTTTTCTTCTATGCTTCCAGGAACACAAATTTTTCTCTCTTTTAAAAAAATTTTACACATAAGTGTGCATATTTTAAAATTATTTCTTTGCAGCTTGTTTTTATTTTTCTGCTTATCACTTTTTTACAATTTCTAATTTATTCCTTATGAATCTAACTTATAAAAAGCATGATCGGCTTAGATGCCATGAAAACTATATGCTCTGGATTGCTCAAGCATTTCCTACTCAAAAATATTCAAATCATTACCAATTTCTTGTCTATAATGAGTACACTACAGCAAGCACAGTTTTGCACACACTGTTGTCTTAAGACATGTATACTTTCATTTTTGTTAAATATAGATACAGCATTATAACTCTGTAATATCTGTAATTTACCCATATATATGCAGTAGAAAGAGTAGCAAGCTTTTCGAGACAATGTTTCTTTTCTCTAGGTGTTGCTTTCATTCTTTCATTGTTTCCTTCTCCTTATCCCTCTGTCTCTTACCTTTCTCTCTGTATCTCTTTCC
>RJWM01048593.1:0-11437 GCA_004363535.1 Dasyprocta punctata
GAAAAACTCACCCAGTTAAAGGTAAGAAAAAGTGATCTTCAGTAGGAGTAAAGATTGTCGCTGAACTTTATTATTTTGTAAATGGTTAGCCTATTTATTGATAGATTCTGCTAGCCTGGGGCTTAGCTATCTGTAACATGACATCTGTCAAATTATGTGCCAGACCCAGAGAAACAACTTATCTCTCCAAGAGTAACCTCCATATTCTCCTTCTCATTCCAGAGATAAACCTCCTGCTCCCTTTTTCCGCGAGCGCCAAGCCCTCTCCAATCCCAAGACTCCACAACACCCCAAGCCTCCACCCCCAGCCCCCAGTAAATCTTTCTGTCTCCGGTTTTACACAGGCAGATGCTCCTTCAAATTAGCTGTTAATACGTCATTTTACCCACCTCCCAAACTCCTCCCCCAGCCAAACTGATAAAAGCAGTTTCACCTCTTTGTCCTGGTTTGAGAGCTACTGCACCCCCATCAAACTCTCCCGTGCCCACCTGCATTAAAGGCCTCTCTAATCTTTCTCTCGCTCTCATTTTCTCTGTGCGGCTTCAGATTGAATGCCAAAATACTCAATGATTTATAATTCATGGGGCAAAATTTAAAATAGCTTATATATTTATTTTAATTGAAGACAGTAGGTGTCGAGATATGTGGCTAACTTATTAAAATCTATCTCTATAATGAACTTGTGTGTTTGATTTGCATGTGTCAGCATATGCATATGATGACAGGAAGTGGCTGGCGGTGGAGGAGACTGCGATTCCTGTGCACGGTTTTTGGTCCCTGGAAGGCCTGAGGGCCTCTAAGTCTGATTTGGGCTTCAGCTCAGTCACACGGAGTTTGCCCACAACGCTCCTCCAGGATCTAGAGTCTGGGAAGCACCTGTCACTTTCAGAAACAGAGAGAAGTTGTCCTTAGCTGGCTCCTGGGACACGGCTGCATGCTTCCTGTTTGGCAGTGCTTTTTCATTTGTTTTTGAAAAAGGAAAAATGTCACTTTTCTCATGATTCAGATCGGAAGGCACTTCCTTTGCAGTAGAGAGAGGAGAGGCTCCTGTCACCTAGAAGAGAAGGGACGGCCTTGACAATTGTTGACAGTGACGCATTTTGGGATACAGAACATCTCAAAATAAGCGGAGTAAATAAGCTTACTTGAGCAAGACATCTGCTGGGAAGGTTCAGCCGCAACACCATCGTCTTGTCTAATTCTTAGTGGGTACTCAGTAAATGTGAACTGGAAGGCTGGGGAGATGGGGAGGAAGGAAATTGGTGAGGTCCAAGCCTTTAGGAAGCAGGGTCAGGCTGAGCTGGAATAGCATAACCCTGCTACATTATTGAAATCATCTACAAGGATCTTTCTAGAAAAAGGACAATGCATTTTCCGAAGTAACTCATCTGCCACTATTTAGGGGGTTCTAAGCCAGGCATGA
This sequence comes from Dasyprocta punctata, assembly GCA_004363535.1. Taxonomy (NCBI): domain Eukaryota; kingdom Metazoa; phylum Chordata; class Mammalia; order Rodentia; family Dasyproctidae; genus Dasyprocta; species Dasyprocta punctata. The sequence continues at coordinate 1,424 of RJWM01048593.1, forward strand.
GTTGTGTCCGAGCCTGGAAGTCAGAAAAGACCATGTGTGACGGATGGAGGACCCGGGAGGCCCGGGGTGTCTGTGCAGTGTGCAGCGGGGTTATTCTCCGGGAAGGTCGTGGAAAAGGCCGAGCCAAGGAGGCAGGTGAGAGTGGGCAGGGACTGCCTCCCACACCAGCCCCTTCAGAGGAGAGGAGGGAGGGGGAGAAGGGGAAGGGAAGGGGCAGATGAAGAAAGGTAGGGAGGCAAATGGGGAGAGCGAGTGCCAACACAGTCAGCGCCAGGGGAGCGGTTCGTGGGGCGGACCCCTTGTGCTCAGGTGGCCAAGTGGGGCTCGGTGTTGCTGGGTCCGGGAGAGAAATGTCTTCCTTATTTCACTGCTGTCCACATTCCTATCATGAAAAACCAATTCTGCTTAAACAGGAGCGGAAGTGACGGGAAAGCTTCAGGTTCCCGCGAATCCCAGGAGGTCTGGAGCAGCAGGTGGGAGAAGGGCCGGGAACAAGGATCGAGGTGGCCTCAGGACTGCAGCCAAAATCTGGCCGTGAGGATGTGGCCGCCCCATCTTTTATGCCATCTACGGCTCCCAGAAACTAAGTTTGCTGTAGTCACTGCTATGGACTCTGTGCTTCTTCCTGCTTTTGGGCCAGTGGCTCCCATTTCAACCATCTGGAGCTGCGCGCCTGACTGGTTAACCCTGAGTCACACGCTCATACCCTAGCTGCAAGAGAGGCAGCGAGGGGGAGGCCAAGGAAGAGGGAGGCAGTGAGGGGAACCGGGATTCTTTAATTTCCTTAAAGGAAGGTGAAAAATGCAAAATATCTGCGAATGTACACCACGTCGTGTTCAGAATGCACTGCTCTTCTGAAGGAAACACCCACTGTTTTAACAAATTGAGGCATCATTTTGAGAGCACCAAGGAAGTGAGATATTTACGAATGTAACTAAACAATACTTAGTAAAATACCACAAAATAGGTTTAATAATATTTTAAATAATTTCAATAATATGTTTTATAAAAATATAATAATTCATACAAAAAAAGTCTGACTTAAAAAATTAACATAATGCCAAAAGACATGATTTTTTGAGGCAAGGTCTTATTTATGAGTCCAGACTGGCCTTGAACTCACTGTGTATCCCAGGTTGGCCTGGACCTCATGGTGAGCCTCCTGCTTCAGCCTCCTAAATGCTAGAATTACAGGTGTGTGCCACCATCCCTGGCACCAAAAGACAAACTGGTTGTTGGGTAAACTTCCTGGAACATACTGCTTTGAGATGAATCAACTGATCATCTATTTCCTCACCTTGATGCACAAAAGGAGAAAGGAGAAGGAAACAGTTTTAAGACTATTGTTTTAAGCAAAGAAGAATGGCGATTTATATCTTCTAGTGTGACCAATCTTTTTTTTTAATTTTATTTTAAAGATAGTAAAATCTAACAAAACATAACAGAAGTCAATCAAAACAAAGCAGTAGAATTGGTACAGAACCTCAAAGAAAGATACTATGAAAACAATAGCTACTATAGTATATCTTGTTATTTTCAGAATAGTTGACCATTCCAACAGATATAGTAAAATCAAACCAAAAACAACACACACAATAAAAGCAATAAAAACAGAGTATAAAATAAGGCCAAAAAAATTAATCAGAATAAAGCAAAACAATGAGAACAATATTGGGCCTCGAAAGCAAAACAGAAGAGAATCCCCCATTTTTGCTACATTGTGTACTGTCATCTTCCAAAGAGATGCTCAGGCTGGGGCCTGCAAAATGAACAAAACAATACTAGCATTTAGTTGTTTTATGTACCCTAGTTACTATCAATTTAGCCAGACCTCCGAACATGCAGGTTGCTTAAAGGGGGGGGCATGTTTCTCTTCCTGGGGTCCACTCTGGTCATGCAGGTCCCCGGAAGGCAAACTCAGTTGTCTTCTGGTTGGAGGTGCTCAGGCCCGGTGGGGCAGGCTCCTGAGAGGCCCATTTCTTTCTCTTCATGGGGTCCACGCCGGTCACATAGGCCCCTGGAAGGCACACTCCAGTGTGACCAATCTTGCTTTGAACACAAGTATTGCTACCAGTTAGCATTCAAGGTTTTTAGAATTAAAAACCACATTTTGCAGGAACTACATCAAACTTAGAAAGTCGGGTTTCTGAGGAAACAACATTTTGCAGACCCCCTCACAAGGAAACTTTTTTGGTATTAAATAGGAAAAAGGATTCCATTTCTAAAAATGTACCTCCAATTTTTTTTCTAAAAATTTGAAGTTATTGCATTCAACTTTATTGCTAGCACCAGTAGCTCTTTTGTTCTATTGTCTGTGATTAGCAGGGCTTACTTTTTCAAGTTGTAGAATTCCATTTGCTAGACCTGAGTCCAAAGTCAGGATTTAAGGAAATCTGTGACTTGATAAAATAAAGGACTCTGAGGCTAAACTATTCAGCTTTCAGATGACAGGTGGTGCCATGGCTTGGACATCGAGGGTCCCCCAAAGTCCACATGTAAAGGTGTAGTCCCTAAGTGGCAGTTGTGGGAGATATTATGAACCTCTGAGGTGCAACCTAGTGGAAGATCTGCAGGTCATTGGGGGTGCACCCTCAGGGATCTGTGGGACCATCGTCTCTCTCTCTGCTCCTGTCTGAGATAGGGCCATGTACGTACATTCCTACCAGGATGTGCTGCTATGTGTTACCCTTACCCAATCTTGGAATTGGAACCTCCTAAAGTGTGAGCCAGATAAACCTTTTCTCTTTATAGGTTCACTGCCTCAGCTATTCAATGCAGTAACACAGAGCTGGGTAATACAGATATCCTTAACTCCTTTCTCCTGCAGTTGTCCGTATATGAGCTTCTTTTGGGACATTTTCGATTCCTCATTCTCATTTATGTACATGGATGGTAGGTTCTAATCAACTGCAAGTAATCAATTAACATATCCTTCCACCTTGAGCAAACTTATTCCATCATGATAGGGGAGAGAGGGAGAGAGAACGAGAGAGAGAGAGAGAGAGAGAGAGAGAGAGAGGGACACTGACTTAGTCTACCTCTGCCAGCACAGAGGATATGACACCTAGGAATCTCTTATAAACGTGAAGCCAACCCTGTGGAAACAGAAGAAGGAGAAAAAAGAAATGAGATTCTTAGCTGCTAGATCTGGCTCCACCTAAAGTTGTGAGTACTGCGGACTTTTTAATTATGTGCGTCAGTGAGTGTCCTTTATTATTTAAATGAGTTTCCTCTTGTAACAAAATGATTTCTAGTCAGTAGACTAGGAAAAACATGTGCAACTAAGTATTTCTTGGCACTCAGTACATAACAAATTCCTTCGTGCAGAGACTGTTCCTTACTATATGTGTTTAATTAGTATGTAAATATATTTTATAATTAATTAGAAAAAGAACAATAACTCAATGGATTAATGACAACCGCAAATACTAAGAAGGAAAGGAAATGGCTTAGTAATGTATTAAATGTGCTCGATCTTGTTTGTGATTAAATAATTGTAAATGGAAATGACCTACCACTCTTAATAATCGGAATGAGAAAATCAAACAGAAACCAGACGGTGTTGGTGAGCAATGGGCAAACGCGTGTGGTGTGGAGGCCGGAGATAATAAACCTGAGGGTAACCGGCAACGTCTGTCAAGATTTTAGGTAAACCCAGCCCGTGAGCAGACAGATTTCTCTTCTAGTCATTCACCCTTTAGATAAACTCCCATGAGGATGAAAACACCCTGGATTCTACACTGCGTTCCGTTGGTTTGCCTGGTGATTCAGCTCCTCTTTGATCTTCTTCAAGTCTGACTATTCTAAATCCTTACATTTCCATATACTGGTATTAGTGGAGTCACACCAACATGCACTTGGCTGGTTCTTGCATGCTATCTTTTCCCATCTCTTTCCTTTCCGTTTACCTGCAGCCCTATAATTCCTATACTCAAAGTGCTGAACTAGCACATTGGTGATTCTTGCTCGGCTTCCGTAGTCTGGTCCCTTAACCAGAACGTTCAGTCCTCGTACACGTAATGTCTGGTGCCTGCCACTTGTTTTCCATCGGCCCCATCTTGTCTGTGTCCCCATAGTTTCCATTTTCCACCTTGCCAATTAGTCAAATATTTCATCGTATTTCCAGTCATACATTATTCTTTAGCTTATAAGACTAGGGGGGCTGAGTGGGGCTCTCTACAGTGAGTTCCACGTGTCCTGCATTCCTTTCTCCTCTTCCTTCTTAATGGACTGCCCCGCCTGCCCGGAACGTCACACTGTGACACGGCCACGCTGTGACCTGCAGTGTGGAGAGCGAACCCTGTCTCCGCATTACTGAAGCTTTCATGCAACCAACCTGCGGTGTCCACAGATACGTTTTTGCATTTGAGCAAACACATTTACTTACCTACTTAAGACACCGCAGGCGAGCTTTCTCAACAGCTGGAAAGCATCCTCAGGATGAGTAAGGATATCTCACTTGTATATTCAGAAAAGGAACACACACAATTTTTAAAAATGTCCAAGTGTTGGGGCTTCTCGCCTTGGCTCCCTGAGGCCACAGAGATCATTTGCTTTCCTAATTGTATTCCTATTTCACACGGACTTTCGTTCCATGCTGTCGCGGGTTGCTTTGTGGCTAGCTGTGTGCGTTGCCCTCTCCCCCTAACTAGACCCCTCAGCTGCGGCCAGCGGGCCAGGTCTCAGCACCACGCAAAGCCTGGCATTTGCGGTAGTTCTGTCCCTGAAACAATTTTGGTGGCAACACTGCATTCCTTCTCAAGGGGGAGCCATGTGAAAGCTGACGAGGACAGCGCTGGGAAGCCCGCCGCGTCCCATCAAAGCAGACCAGGCAACATTCTCCTTCAAAGAAGCAATAGGAATGACACACCGAGAAAGTGGCAAATCCTCGGGCAAGGGCAGTGGGGCCACGCTCCGGCTCCACTGGGTGGGTGGGTTCCTTAAACCTGCCTGCCGGTTCCACAGGCTGCAGAAGGAGCTCCGAGGCAGGGCTCCCCGGACGGGGCGCCAGCAATTGACCTTATCCCGGTAGAGGAGCAACCACTAGGGCACCCAAGTGAAAAGAGAGGGGAGCATTCGTAACTGAGGTGCTCATGAGTACCCTCAGCTGGGCTTCTGGGGGACCCTGTGGGCCGCCATCCTCTGGAAGGCCGAAGCTGTCCCCTGTGCAGGAAGTTCGCCAACAGAGCAGCAAGACGGTCTCCTCCGCGTTGACTGGTGCGAACTGCCGCACTGGATTTTCAGGGCTCCTTTTTTATCCAAAAGATCAACAAGATAAGCAAACAATCACGCAGCATCAGAAGTGGGCCCTGCCTTGCAGCCGCAGGGTAATGAAGCCAGGGCTCACCCAGAGTTATGGCACAAGGCGCATTATTCATGCCCAAGGTTAGTGCTATAAAATTGTTTATTTCGCCGCTTAGGCTCAAGGCGGAGGGGAACATGTTTATCTTTACGAACGAATCCTAGCTGGTGCAAAGACCAGAGGCAAAGGATAAACAAGCAGGGGATTTTGTGGACAGTGGGGCTATAGGAGAGGCAACGTAGAGAGAGGCGAGTGTGGTTAGGATGAAACCCGCTCCGCCTGCCAGGAGCTAACTGTCCCTACAGCAGCCACGCTGAGCTGTGACTGCCTCAGCGCCACCTGGGAGGCTGTTGCGAGTCTCCATGCAACAGCACAGGGTAATAAATCGGGCCCTTCGAAGGTAAGAGCCAGGCCTCCTCGGCGTCTTCAAATGGCCCCAGCTGATTTCCCCAGAATGTGCCTTGCACCCTGGGCTGAGAACCAGCTGCCCTGGGAGTGGAACTTTCTTCCATTGCTCTGAGGCCCTCTGTCTTGATTCCCTTCCGAAGCTAGAAGCTTCTTTTGGGTCAGTGAGGAAGACTGAAGTTGATAATCCCACACGACAATGGTTAGCACATGAAAAATTCAGTGTTGGTAACTTGTTATATATATATAATATATATATATATAATATATATATATATATATATATATATATATATTTATGGTACTGGGGATTGAATGCAGGGCCTTGGCACTAAGTGACCTCTCCAGCTGTCTTCTTATTTTTCACTTTGAGACAGGCTCTCGCTAAGTTGCTAAGCGGCCCAGACTGGATTTAAACTTGCAATCCTCCTCCTCTATGGCCCTAGGATGCATGGTGAAGGGAAGATCATTCTGAGCAAAGCCAAACTCACCTGAAAAGCAGATTACCTCATAGGTGCTTGGGCTGGAAGCCGGGCCTGTGCTGGTCTCCTGTTCCCCAGGGCCAGCCTGTCCTCCAGCAAGAGTGTGTCCTAATCTGTGTTGAAGAGTTACATGACTTTCAGGGGACAGTTCCTGTTTCCAACATCTAACCTTTTGCAGAAGAGATGGTAAGCAGATCAACTGAGCACACAGAAGGTATTCACGATGCTTCCTGCAAACTGATTCTGGGAGATGTAATACATCCTCAGTGGATAGGAAGAGGGAAGATGGTAGAAATATCTAGTCATTTCAGATGCTTTCCAGCCTCCATTGACTTTGCAGGTCTACAGCTAGTAATCATCTGATCATCTGTTTAGAGGATAACAATACACAATATAGCATCTATGGGGGTTCGCCTTCTGAAGGTGGTAGCCATTGTTAATTCCCTGTTATCTGTTTTAAAGTCCTGTATTGTTTTCATTATTTTGTTTGGTTGGGTTTTATTCTGTTTTGTCTTGTTTGATTTTATTATATCTGATGGCATGGACAGCTATTTCAAAGATAACAAGATATATTGTGGTAACCATTTTGGATTTACTATTATCTTGTTTTAAAGTCCTGTATTGCATTATTTTGTTTTTATTGGTTCTATTCTGTTCTGTTTTATTTGATTTTACTATGCCTGATGGTATGGGCAGCTATTTTCAAGACAACAAAAGGCATTATGGTAGCCATTGTTGATTTCCTATTATCTTGTTTTGAAATCCTGTATTACTTACATTGTTTTGTTTTGAATGGCTTTATTCTGTTTTCTTTTACTTGGTTTTATTCTCTTTAAAATAAAAAAAATTTAAAAAAAGATGTTTTCCAGCCTTATACATTAACATGAACAAATTCATCACTTTGGTAATGTTTGGAATCTGCTAACTGAGGAACAATTTTGCTGGATTTATGAATTTAAAAATGTGAGGCAAAGGGACTGTGCTATGGGATGCACAGTCTCCACCAGAAATTGGATCCAGGACCCCCTGCATATACCAAAGTCCTCAGATCCCAAAATCTTCAGAAACTTAAGGTCCTTACATAAAAATGACCTAATGACCAGATGTGGTGGTACATGCCTGTAATCCCAGCACTTGGGAGTCTAAGGCAGGAGAATTGCTGTGAGTTCAAGGCCAGCCTGGGCTACGTAGTGAGTCTAGGCCAGTCAGAACAACACAGCAAGATCCTGTCTCAAAAGCAAAACAAACAAACAAAAAATAACAAAAATAGCATAGCATTTGTGTGTAACATACGCACATCCTCTCATATACTTCAGGTCATCTCTAGATTATTTATAATACCTAACATGGTACAAATGCTATGTAAGTAGTTGCTATCTGCTATAGTGTTCAGGGAATCATGACAAGGGAGAGTCTGTATATGTTCAGGACTGATGATTTTTTTGTTGTTGTTGTTTCTAAATATTTTCCAGCTAGCAGTTGGTCGAATCTGTGGGTTTGGAGCCTGTAGATACGGGAGTCAGCTGTACTCTTCTCACTGAGAGGAGGATTCGGCAGGCAGCAAGTTTGCATTGGTTTGGTCCTAGTATAATGATTATGTTTCTGATCCTAATTTTAATTCCGCAGGACATAAAATCACCGATAGTAAAGTGCGCTGCTTCCCCTCAGTGACATGGTGATAATGCAGGTTCTGGGGCACACAGATGATATCGCGTAGCTCTCACCCTGGCAGAAAGGGCTTCTACCATCAAGAGAAGGAAATCCCACCAAGACGGAATCACCCTTTGAAGAAGACTGTAATCAAAGAATGTTTGCATAATTCTCTTTGGATTGTACCTCTTTTCTTTAAATGATTGTACTCCCTGTCTACATGCACACCTAAAAAATGTCAAACATGTACGGTCCTTTCTCATGTTTTTATTGCTGTTTTTCTTACAAAACCAACACATACATGGAGTGAAACTTTCTAACCAAAAAAAAAAAAAAAATGTGAAAAGGTACGGCATCCACGGTGAATTTTATTAGTGGTATCCACTACAAAGGAGTAGAGGGTAAACTTTCGAGGTTCTCATTAAATATGTAAATAGGAGATGATCTGCCACAGAAAACGGTTAATTATGACAGAGAGAGAACATTTAACTTAGAATTTATGATACCCAGAGTTTGTCCTGCTTTTTGTTTTATTGTTGTTCACTTTAAAACTATCATATTTATAAATGTTTTATTTGTCACACAGCAAATCTCTTAAGAGATAGGAATACATTCAGTGCCACCTACTGGAAATATAAATATTCAATGATATAATTTGAAAAATTATGTACACATAATATATGTATGTTCAGCTAGTATTTTTTAATGAAAGAGCTTAAAGCTTTAATTTTTAGTAAGTATAAATATAAAAAGATATGGTGGTGAAATCTTATTAAGAGTTTTCTAAAGCTCAGAAGGCTAAATGACATTTTAAATACATTCTCAAAGCTAAAAACTATTAAAATTCTTATAGCTAAGTGGTTAAAATAATTTGTTACATTTTCCCTAAAAGCATATACATTTACCCAAGCATTAATAATATTTTCATAAAGATCAAGAATATTAAAACAGTTAACTGCTGGGCATGGTAGTACACGCCTGTAATCCTAGCACTCAGGAGGCTGAGGCAGGAGGATCACTGCGAGGTTTGAGGCCAGCCTGGGCTACATAGTGAGTTCAAGGCCATCGTAAACTACACAGGGAGACCCTGTCTCAAAATAAATGAATAAATAAAAAAAAGAAAACAGTTCACTATTTAATCAGATCTCCAGGGTGCAGCTTCTTTCAGGGGTGACCCTGGCACGAATTGTACCGTCTCATCAGTAGGGTGTTGTGAGAAAAGTGTTGTCACCAACACTTCAGGACACCTGTGTCAGTTTGCCTCTCAAGTGATGAAAGAAGAGAGATTAATTCTCAGTGTGATTACTTTAGCCCAGCCCGGCTTTCCCTGAAGTACTGACAGGTCCTGGTGACATGTCCTTTCGATGTCACATGGGACAAATGCCACCAGAGGATTAGCTGGAGAAACGGGATTTGATTATTTACTAAAGATCACCGACTTAGTGAAGTTACAGGTTAATGTGGAGATTCTGTCTGATAAAGAAGCAATTTCCCTTCTGTGGAAATGATCCACAGATTTATGTCCCGTTGGACATTAACTAGGTTTGTGTACAATGGAAAATCATGTCTTTGTGTTGCCCAAAATTCCCAGCCTTCCAGGTGCTCTTGGAACCAGTCTTCATCTCCTACTGTTATTCTCACTGATGAACAAGCTGAGTAAAATCTGGTCATGCGTTTGTTTGTGTGAGAGCGTCACATCTTGTACTTGTTTGAAAATTCCATCTGATCCATCCCAAAGGTCCTGCACTGGGATATTTCAGGGATAAGCCTTATTTGCCAACTCATCTCTCAGCCTCTGAGGGAGTCTTGGTAGGAGCGGGACTTCAGCTTCCCCTGACTCCAGATGCTTCTTCCTCTCTCCCATCCCGGGCATTTGTTTTTGTTTCTGGTTTGTGCACACTGAATACATTATTCTCTTATGGCTGCAGCAATGGCTGGGGATTCCCTTTGTGATCTATTTGGTGATTTCTGTTGGATGAGTGTAGAGAGCGGCCCGGGCATTCGCTTCCGGATTGGGGCCTGTTGTAGGAGGCCAGGCCTGAGCTAGAGTACCCCGCCCTTCGTGAGCGGCAAGATGGCGCCGACATCCTGCTTCCGCATTAGAGAGACCCCGCCTAGGGATGACGCGTTCCCGCCCTAAGCTGCACCTGCCAACCCCAGGGCTATACGTGGGCC
>RJWM01048594.1:0-11425 GCA_004363535.1 Dasyprocta punctata
AAAAAAAAAAAAAAAAAAAAAAAAAAAAAAAATCATTTCATTGATTTTACTTTTCTTAGTGACCTGAAAGTTGACTAGCATTGTTTAAGTGTTTTTTGTTTTGTTTTGTTTTATTTTGTTTTTTCTGAGTCCAGGGCAATTGGCTGGCTCTCTTAGATTGTGGAAGAAGGATCTTAATGTTTAGGGTGAAAAGCAGAGAGCCCAAATCCTCAGATTGTCTCTTTCCTTTATGAAATAACAAATTAAATGGATTGAATTTAGAACTGTTCTCTAATTTAACATCTTTTACCCATAAAGTAGAAGGGTAACAGGACAATTCTTCCTTTTTTATTACTACATGTTAGCAGTACATAATGTTTACATACCTTCCATGGAGTTGGTGCCTGTGCAAAACACTTCTTAATTCCTTCTTTTTCATCCTTGCTTTTGCATCATACTAAAACAAACTCTACTAAAGTGAACCACTGAAAGTCTTGTCCATAGTGAGAGAACAGCAAGTCAGCCCATGCCGGCTATTTCTATATGCTGATCAGACTCTTGAGCATCTTACATTAGCAGTTTTATTGTCCACCCTATAGGCAGTGTCAAGAGGTAGGGTAGCTAACCCAGTCACCCAAAGCCACCACCCACAAACCGCAGAGCCAGATCAAAGCTAAGAGGATGAGATGTAGATGCCAAAGTCGACAAAACTTTGTGCAAAAGTATGAAATGTAAGGTGCTAAACTTTGATTAGGGACACAGAGGAACCAGGTATGGGGATTGGCCCAAAGGCATGGGACTGGCATGAACTTGATATTTGGGGTAAAATTTAAGCATTCTAAGAATGTGTTGATATAAGAAGGCAGCTGGAAATGTGAATGCTATAGTACTTATAAGGGGTGATTGAAACATATTTGAATTTTCAATAAAGAAACATCATGGTAAAGGATCAATTGCTAAGAATGATGGGATAAATGTGTTCAAAGTGGGGGGAGCATTTTGAGTATTTTGAAAGGGATTAAAGGCAATGTGTCTCCTACTGTAATAATTTTTTATACATTCACTGTATTTTGTGATTAATCCTGGTGATTAAATGTATGGCAACTTCTGTCAAATAAAAACATTATTGTGTTCTTGTTCTCCTTTTTTACCAAATCTGGCACCATGTAATGTCTGGCTTTTTCCCAAAGTCAAAATGGTAGATGTTTTGAATCAATTCAGGAAATCAAGGCAGCCACAACAGTATAACTAAAGACACTCATGAAAGAGGACTTCCAGAACTGCTTCAGAAAGTACCAAGAATGATGGGATAAGTGTGTCCACAGTGAGGCGGAGTAATCTGAAGGGGATTGATGGCTATATGGTTTCAACTGTAATAACAATGTAATACAATATTTCATATATATATTCAAGTATTCACCATATTTTTTCACAAGGCATCTGAGTACAATCTGATCAGAACACAAATAATGAACTAAGACTTCAGTTTGGAGTAATTCTGATAATTCTAAATTTACTGTAACTGTAAAAGACAAGAAATAATCTTTACCATATCTAGATAAAAACGTAAATTTTACAGGTCAGCTAAAATGTATATGATATAGTAAGTTGTGGAAAAGTGTGAAGTTACTCATGAATGCTTCTCCAGGAGTTGAATTCCTGAACTTTTAAGATTGACATGATCAGTTTTGATTTCTTTATACAATGTAAAGGAGCCACTGGTATCATTTAATGTCGTGGGGTTTTTTTCTCTGTACTGTCTGAATGCTGGCCTCAAGCCTAACTTCCATCTCTTTTCCTACTACTCAGTTCTACTCCTCACAAGTTAAGTACCATCATAGCAAAAGCACATCCAAAGACGCAACAGTAGAGCAGGGCAGACTCAGGAGGCTGGACTGAAACCAGCCCATACCAGGAGGCAGGCAGTCACTTTGCCACATGCGACAGAAAGACCCCATTTCAAGAAGCAGAGCAGAGTATCTGAGCACTAGGCAGATGACAACCGGTATGGAGCAGGAGGGTGTCTCAGCAGGAAGATTCAACCAAGCTCATGTGCAGACAGAGCAAAGCTACAGTGGGTTCAGGAAGGGGCAGCGCTTGGCTATCTGCACAGGCATCAGGCATAAGAAAGTTTTGTCCTCAGAGCAGAAGAGGTTGATGTCTAAGAGCAAAGACTCAAATATACTTACATCTCAGTCCAGAGCTCACAACTGATTCATGCAGGCACCATAGAAATGTCATTCATCTCACATGTAAATAAGGATGTCAATAATAATGCATAAAGTGCCCCTGAAGATTAAGCAAGGGAAGATGGATGTAAAGTCCAGTGCTTGACACATAGTATGCACTTAATAAATGGAAACTATATCCTTTATGATTCTTATATGAATCAGAGCTTCCATCCCCTGTCTGCAGTTAGTGTAAAGCTCCAGGCACTGGCAAGTGAAGCTGCAGAAGATTCAGCTGCACAGGAAGCAGAGCTCTCGGTGACCTTGATAAGGAGTCAGGCAGGTGGGAACAAGAAGAAGCAGGGATACAGAGACTGGAGGAAACAAGGACAGAGTACCAGAAGCTCAGTTTTCAGAGTTGAAGCTCAAGTCAAACCCAGACTCGAAGCCAGACCAGCAAATCGGTGACTTCGTGCTGAGTTCCAGGGGCAGAACTGGGGCAGAACTCCTAAAAGCTTCTAAGGTCAGGTTTCATCCTGGAAACCAAGATAGGTCTGGCCTTGTAGGAGGCAGAAAACAGACAAGATAAAAGATTGTAGAGATCACACATATCCGAAGGGAATCCTGAGCAAGAACTCCATTCTTGGCACCAAATGTCCATTATACAAATGGACTCGATTATCCACGATGGACAGAACAATGACTAGACAGTGGTCAGTCAGCATTCCCCTCTCCCCAGGGCCACATGTCACAGGATTTCAGACCATTTTGCAATAATGAAGCAACCATGAAAATGGAATTATCTCAGGCCTCTGCCCTCCAAAAGATGTTACATCTTCTAGACATGCCACACGCGTGGATGTCAGAAACTCATTTCAAAGTGCTTATTTACTTTATTCTGCACCCACAGGAAAGTCTGCAATTTGCTTGAAGTGCAAAGCATTTAGGTGTTCCACAGACATAGCATTTTGCTTAGAGGGGTTGTGCCTTTAACAGAGGGGGCTACAAACAGCCCCAAGAAGCAAATGTCTGGTGCTACAGAATCATAAAACTTCCCTTATGAAAAGTCAGCCCGGTTATGTCAAGTCCTCGAGACAAACTTCAGCATTAGTATCTCTGTCACAATGCTGTTTCATCTCAACACCATGTATAGCTTTGGGTTTAGGTTTACACGAAAGCATGCAATTGGATTGGGGCCCAAGAAGAGCTAGGAATCACAATGACTACTCCCTTACACCTCTTAATTTTTTTATAATTCCTCAGAACCAATAAATAGTGGTTTCCTGGCTGTTTAGCAGAAGCCTGGTACCCCTTCAGCTATCCTGGCACTGCCTCTGAAGATTTTTAAGATGAGCTAAAGTCAAGGAAAAACCGATCTGGGTAATTAAAGACACAAACAAAAGATCTCTTACCAAAATGACTTGAAACCCTTTAGCAAAACCATTGTAAATTGTACTTGGGAGAACAAAACAATATCATATTATAGCAACTAAATGCTTTATTACATTAAAGGAATCTCAGAGCCACGGACTTTCCCAGTTCCGCTTCTATCATTTCTTACAATCTTTGTTAATTTTTTAGCTTGACAAAAACCCTGAAAAGCCAGTCTTTGAAACAATAATCCTTGGTACAGTGTGGTGGGGTAGGACATCTAGCAATGAGTTAAAATGGAACCCAATACAAAATTCAGTGAGAACCCTGTCTTTGTTCTTCACACACACACACACACACACACACGCACACACACCCTTCCATGATTGCCCCTCCATTCCCTACTGCACTGAATGTATTGCTGAATAGGCAGGAAGGATGTGATCATTGTAGAACAGAGGAATAATTTATCATGTGACAAGAGAGGCTTCTCTGTGAACTGGAAGACAGGCTGTCATAAACCATCAAAGAAAGGAAGGACATACAAAAGCCCATCACCTCTGCCACTATGAGTGCCCCACACAGTTCTCAGGCCTTGCAAAAATCAATCTTTATATCCATCATGGCCCCGGGTTACCATGGGTTTCTCCATCCACCACTGGGCAGACTAAAGCCAATGTAAAATTTGAAGGGTGAGGCCAAACTGGAGCTCGCCTAAAATGAAAATGGAAAAAAATCTCTTCAATTCATGAGCATACTCCATGGCAACAGACAGCAAAATCACGAGTCACAGAAACACCAAACTGGGTTCAGGAAGTTTTAAACTGGCAGTAAAATCAGCATTTGTGAGACTTACTGTAAGTAATAGATTGTGCTGGTGACTTTACATGGCTACATTATTTACCAGCTACATTATTTCCTGGTCATGTTATTTAATTGCAAAGGAGAGATGAGACATTTGTACAAAAAATACTGATTTCCTTAAAGTTAGTTAACCTCAAGCCCTTCTTGGGAAATGCCAACTCAGTAACATTTAGTACAGTGAAATCATGTACAAAAACACCCTGCACATGAATTGTAAGTATGCTCCATCTTCCTTTTTGGGAGATCACTATGGAAAATGAGAGCACTCATTTCTTGACTTTAGTCAAGAGATTTCTAGTACCCTCAAAGACAGTACTAAATTTCTTAGGTGAAATTGTAATGATTCCTTACACTCCTATTGTTCAGTTTTGTTTATTCAATAACTATTTATGGAGTGGAATACAAAGAGACATCTCCATGCCATCCCACTCCACTCGCAGAGCTGACAGCAATGTGGATGTCACAGGCAAGCAGCAGACCATGACAGGACCATGTTCCATGGGAAGAAGGGGAGGCTTTGGAAAGAGCCTAGAGCAAACCCAGGGTGATCTTCCCAAAGGGTACTCCAGGAACCTCCAAAAACCCTTCCACAAGGTGTCCTTGTCAGTTTTAGGGGTCTGTACATTCAGAAGAAGCATCTTGATCACATTACACTAGGCAGCATCTAAATATGAAATTGTTTATCCTTGATGCAATAATTTATTGAGATGTGAAAAACTAGAAAAAGCTGATGCTGTTTTCAGAAACTTCTACTGTAATCTGAGGGACTGGTTTTAAAACTGAATGAATTGGATTGAATAATTTTTAAATCTCTATTTTAGCTTCACCTTTTAACTCCCACAAAATTATGAGCCTGGTTTAAGTGCCCTTTGGAGAAACCGCTGGGGGCTCTATCTTCTTATCTAAGAATCTTTTCTATTAATACAATCTGCAGTTGACCCTCAAGGTTCATGAAGGCTAATGCCATGACAAATTTTGAATGCTCAGGCTTGCAAATGCCTTATAAATTTTTCTATAAAATGTAGTCTTTTATTCACTCCTTCATTTAAGAAACATTTTACTGAGTGCTTGCTGTATAAGCTAGGTGACAAAACATAACCAAGTGATATAAGTGAGCCCTTCAGAGCAGAAAGCAAGACAGCAGGTTGCCTTAGGTACCAAGTGGTAAGCCAAGGATGTGGCTCAGTGTATCAACATCTATACGTAGGTCCAAATCCAGGCTTCAGCAAAAATATAAATCTGTGCCATGGATTTTGGGTTATTAGTATGTAATTGAAACCACAGTGTTAAATCTATAAATGTTGTAGGTTTCTATTCCTGATGCTGGACACTTGGATTGTATTGCTGTTTTGCTAGATGGCACTCAGCAATTACTTGACTCCTCTGGGCCTTAGTTTACTCAAGAAAGACAAAATTTGAGGTGGATGATAGCTATGCTTTCTCCCAGTTCAAAATACTGATTCTATGATGTTTAAGAACAACTTTGGGGCTGAGAAGTCCAATCCTATGCCTATTTGTAGGAAATAATGTCTACATTATCACCTCAATTCTTTGGGTAAAAAAGTATATTTCATTGTGCTCAGGAAATAATCTCTTAAATTTTGCCTCCATTATACAATTATGAAATCTAGAAAGCAAGTTCTTCTGACTGTATATAACAGAGATGTAACAGCTACAGTAGCCATTACCAATCAAGCAAATAAACACTTCACCATTGTCATGAAAACCAAGGAACCAAGATGTATATTTTTGGAGGAAAACTGGACTAAGGCTTCAATGAATGCAAGTTAGTTCTTCAGTTGACAAAAACACAAAAACTATTTTAAGATATCCTGGCCTTCAGATCACAGTGCAATCTCCTTTCTCTCTTCTCTCCCTCTCTTCTCTCTCTCTCTCTCTCTGTCTCTCTCTCTCTCTCTGTCTGTCTTTCTCTCTCTCTTGCTATCTCTATCTCTATCTCTGCTTATAATTGCTTTTGAGCATATGTGCAAAATCTAACTCTAGATCATCATTCTCCAAAGTAATCCCATGATTACCTTTGCAGGTTTGCTACTGACCACTCTGCAGTGCATTTCTCAAGCTTGCATAATGATGGTGATAAAACTGCTGCTAATGATTAATATTCATTGGCTGCCCACAAAATGTCTGCAAAGCCATATGTGCAGTGCAAGCCTTCCAACCTCCTGCACTCAAAGACATATGTTTTACATAGCAGGATGGTAAAGTACAAATATAGTGATCACATTCAAGGGTTACACTAAAGCATCAGTGGCAAAATGGGCTTTCTGCAAACCGGAGCAGCTCACAGACATTAATTTGTGCTATTGTCTGGATAAGGCTTGTGACCCCAAATGTTCGTGTGTTGGGGTGTTTGAAGATTAGTCTCCTGGCTGCTGGTGTTGGGTCATCAGAAGCACCATCATCAGGAATTAACTAGTTTTCATGGGACCTTGGCCCTTCCCAGAAAGTGGGTTGTCATTAAAGGCTGTGCCCAGCCCCCTCAGGTCAGTGGCTTTCTGTCACTTGGATCTCGCAGTGATGATACTCACCACAGTGTTGTGCAAGAGACCCTTGCCTTCATGTTTAGCCCCCAATACTGTGAGCTAAACAAATCTTTCTTATAAGTTACCCAGCCTCTGTAACAGAAGCAATAATCATGGAAACAGACTAATGCAACTTAGTTGAAAACATTCAAAAGCTAGGATATGCAACATTTTAAAAATCTAATTTCTTGCCTCATTTGAATCAGATCTGGCAACAATAAGGTCGATGTTCCTACATACTGAGAACTCACTGGGCCCTTCGATGGGCTTCCCCACTGTCCATTTAATTCACTTATAGCACTGTTCTCATAAACATTTAAGTTTTCAACATTTGTGGGGTCTTTCTAAACTGTAGTAAGGCCATTTAATATGAGATCTACCCTTTTGACAACTGTTTAACTGTACAATACATTATTGTTGCCTATAGGTACAATGCTGTCCTGCAGATCACTAGAGCTCATTCATCTCACCTGATTGAAATTTCATGCCCACTGATTAGTTAACTCCCCTAACCTGGAACCAACACTCTTTGACTCTTTAAACTGGGCCATATTTAGATACCTTATATAAATGGAATCACGCAGTATTTTTCTTTCTGTGCCTGGCTTATCTCAGTTAGGATAATGTCCTTAAGGTTCATCTATATCATCCCATATTGTAGAATTTCCTTCTTTTCTAAGGCTGAATAGTGTTTCCTGTCATATAGACATACAGATATAGATGATAGGTAGAGCACATTTTCTTTATCCATTTATCTGATGGTGGATATTTGGGTTGTTCCCACATCTACATGATTGTGAAGAATGCTACAGTGAACATAGGAGAGCTAATATCTCTTTGACAAATTGATTCCAAATTTTTTGAGTAAATATCTATAGTGAAACTATATATATATATAAGTGGAACTATACATTATATAGTACATACATAATGGGACTATAAATTATTTAGTAATCCTACTTTTAGTTTTTGAGAAACTTCCATGATGTTTTCCATAGCAGCTATACCATTTTACCTTCCCACCAACAGTGTAAAACTATTTTTAAGATAACCTTTCACAGAGAAATATGAACATCATGGCTAAGTGATTTTCTTCACATGTGGTTTGTAGCCTGGGCCCAGCAGAAAGCAGGAGTACAGAATGATAGCTGGACGAAACTGAGTTGAATACATATAGAGAGAGGGGGGAAATTGGAAGCGTGTGTTTAGCATGTTGTGGTCTCCAGAATCAAAGTTGAAAACATCAATTACAGATTGTAACTGTGGGCATGGGCTTCTTGGCCACACAGACATTGAATGGCTGTGTCCCACTGACCCTAATCCCCCCCCCCACGCACACACACACACCCTCACAAGTTGGGCTACAACACACATTTTGGAATATGCCCGTTATTTTAACATCTTCCCCCCACATCCAAAGATCTTCAGTTAAAACCAATTGTTGGTGACAGTAGGGGCCAAAGGGCTAGGAGCTGTGTTTAGCAACCCACGACTGGCAAAAAGCAGCATTAGAATCACTCACTTCATCCCCAAGTTGTACCAATTTGTTACATGAATGGGCTCCCAGAGCCTAGGGCAGGAAAGCCTGAGTGTGCACACCTACACGCGCGCACACACACACACATACATGTTCACATGTGCTGAGACGATACACTTGCAAGAGTTAAACAGATGCACAGAAATGGGCCAGACAGATGCTCTGCTTCCAGTTTTCCAGACATGAAGATTTGACAAAGAAAAGCGATGAATCAATTGCATGTAGTCTAAGCCAGAGATTTAAACGTAGGTTAAAAAAATCTCCATATTTGCAAGTGACATTTAATTAAGACATCATTCCAGACAGCTATTTCATCATAAGTTTTAAAAAAAAAAAATAGCGCCGGGTGTGGTGGTGCACGCCTTTAGTCCCAGCACTCAGGAGGCTGAGGTAGGAGGAGGGTTGTGAGTTCGAGGCCGGCTTGGGCTACAACATGAGCGCAAGGCCAGCCTGAGCTACATAGTGCGACCCTACCTCAAAAAACTAGGGCTAGGAGTTTGGCTCAGTGGCTTAAGCACCTGCCCTGGCAGGTGCGAGGTTGTGAATTCGATCCCCGGTGCTGCAAAAAAAAAAAAAAAAGAAAAGAAAAAAAAAGCACCGAAGGTTTCAAATATTGGGAGTTAGGGTGGCAGAATACTTTTTCCCTAAAGAAATCCTACTCAGAACTACAACATATAAAATAAAATCTGACCTATTCTTGTTGAGAGGGGCTGATCCTTCCTTCCTGACCCTTGCCCAATAGCCGTACCTAGGGAAACCCAAAAACTCACTGCACTGAAAGATCTCCAAAGCTACTTCCTGCCCTGGACTCCTCTGCACGTACAAGCTGAACCTGGTCATGTGTACCTGCAGGCTACATAATAAAAATGACACAGCCAAACAGCAGCACTTCAGTCAGATGTTAGCAGGCTCCAGATGGCTTTTTATGGAAGTGTTTGAGCATTTAGGGTTTTGCTCAGTGGAAGGCATCCTTCAGCTCAGTTATCCTTGTGCCAAAAGCAATAGATCCCAACACTTCCTAACACCGGAGTATGGTGAGGAGGAAGAACTCAGGAGCAGGAACCACAGAGCACAAGGAGATGTCACGAGAGAGCACAGCCCAGATGGACCACACAAAGAGACACGTCACACAATATTCTCATCCCTGTCTCTATCTGAGCTGCTCACACGTTTGCCTGTTTTCTGTAAAAGCTAGAAGAATGTACATGCATAGCATGTACTTGATATTCAATAAACAGTATTTCAACCTGAGTCCTCCACCTTTGGAGTCTGGATAAATGTGTCAGGTCTGCATTGTCACAGGAAAATTTTGCCATCCAATTACTCAGTCACGTGTAGAATCAAAGGTCAGCAGAGCATACCAAATTAACATAAATACACTCTAATCATTTTTCTATAAATGGAAAAATTACTCTTCCAATATCACTGAACACCCTCTCCTGACAGGAGCTTGGACATGAAAACATTGGATAGCTGAGTGTATTCCTTTTGAGAACACATTTGAATAGAAACTTTTAAATATAAAACTATCTTCAAGTCAAAAATGGGTTCTGCATAAAATATTCATTCCACATTCTGAAATGTATTATAAATGCAAAGTGGAATATTTTTAAGTAATTGTATTCCAAATCCTCTTTCTTGCACTCAGATATACTGTTTCTTGAGATCACTTTAATCAGTACAAAACTAAAATGGGAATGTCCAAAGGTAAAAATGTTGGATTGTAATTTTTTTTTTTGCTATCATTTAAAATACGCTTTTAAATGAAGGACCATGCAAATGGCCCTGCATATTGCAAAGGACTACTAATCAAAACAATTTAATGCAAATATGGTAATTAAAGTAACAACAGATGATCCCGTCTAGAAATTGCATTGTCTTCTTCACATTGCTGCTTGGCTTATCTGCTTAATAAGAATTGCTATTTGTTCACTTTGGAAAATGTCGTGCTTTGAAAGAATAACAAACAGAAGATATCATTAATGATTAAAAGAAAATGGGGAAATTTTGATGATGTTCCCAGACTTTGCAGTATAATTGCAAAGACCTTAAAATGTAATAACATTAGTTTTATGAAGACTCCCATGTAGTTATTTCTTACTCTATTTCCCCCGAATTTAATTCAATGGCTTCTTTTCCCTCCTCTCAAAACATGTGATATAACTTTCCAAAGTTTGCCCTAAGATAGGTTCCTGTGCTTGATTTTCAAGATTTGTTGAACACCACCAGGTACACAGCTGGGGCGAGCTTGGGGATTGTTGGCACTATGCCAGGGCTTCACCCTACTGCCTGCTGGCTATGCCTTCCAATGTTTGTGGCCAGTACCAGCATTAAATTTCCCTGTTAGTAGTACCTGCTATTAAGCAAACTCTCACAGTGAGAAAAACAAAACTATGCTGCATACTCTCCAGAAGCAATTGTTCTGCCCTCTCAGGTTGACCTGGATGCAAAGTTGCACACATATGCTGCATACATAGCTACCACTCTAAAACAAGCCTGGGAAAGACGTAGATTCACGGCAATTGTTTGAACCTAGTGCCGTAAACTAATTCTGTCCAGCTGAACATTTATCCTCAGGAAATGTCCTGATGCTCAATCACTATTCTCTAAATCTTGAAACAGATTATCTCTCATAGAATCTCTGAGCTGTCAGTATAGGGAGGTCTCAACGTGATTGCATGGGAGATGTTGCCAAAATTTTCCAGATCTAGGAAAAATCTACTCTCTACTCCAATCTTGCTGGCACCAACAAAGATTCACAGCGAATTTTATCATTTTATATTTGTTAACTCCAAAAGAAAGACATAACCAGTCTAATAATTAGTTTTCTTGGATTTTTGTTTTATGTTGTTTTGTTTTATTTTGGTTTGCTTTTTCTTCACCAAAGTGATTGGTCACATGATGTTATTCTCAACAGTATGTAAAGGTTCCCTTATTCAGGACCTACATGACAAAATCCTTCC
>RJWM01048595.1:0-11436 GCA_004363535.1 Dasyprocta punctata
ACACACACACACACACACACACACACGTGCGTGCATGCACATGCGCACGCAGGCTTACACAGGATGGAGTCATGTATGTGGGTGTTTCCAGGTCACAGGGTCACAAGCCCACACCCTGGGCAACATGGCAATGTCCCCTGCAAGGTCATCCGCACTGGGGCTGGATTTGCGCAGCTGGACCCAGTGCCCCTCTCTGCCCACCAAGGTCAGGAACTGGACCCAAGGTGCCGGCAAAGCCCAGAGAATGCGGATGTGGTGGACGAGAAGCTTAACAAAGGAGGGCCGAGGTCATCAGGGCGAGCAGGGCGAGGGTGCTGGCTGAACAGCTGGGCACCGGGCCGCACCTGGCCAGTCCGAGCTGGAAGAGGGCGGAGGCTCCCTCTGGGTGCAGCAGGCAGGTGGGAGGCAGAGGGGAGAGGGCACAGGGAGAGCCCCAGGGGAGGCCGGCAGCGTGGGGAGACCTGGGGGGCCCCGGGCTCGAGTGGGGGAAGAATGGTTAATGAACATCTAACCCCCAATTTCTCCGGGTCAGAGGCATCGGGTTACAGTTATTCCTCCCATGGGTGGCGGCGGCACAGCCCGGCCTGGGGCTCACCTGCCCCTCGGCCCCCTCCCTTGCCAAGCGAGGGCCGCCGCACGTGGATGTGGGATGTGAAAGTCAAGCGTTGTACCTGGCACGCGCTAGGTGCTCGGCAATGCCTGCTCCCCTGACGGGCGCCACATTTGATCCTCACCACAACCCCACGAGGTTAGAAGGGCTGTTGTTTGTTAAACCTGAATCACAGAGACATTAAGGGACTAGACAGTGGCAGAGGTGGGATTTGAACTCAGAATCTGCACTCTTGGCGCCTCCATCCTGGGTGAGCACTTATTATATGTATCACCTCCATGACACCACGGAGACATCGCCACAGGTAGGTGCTGCCCTGCACAGAAGGCACCTGAGACCCAGAGAAGTAAAGCAGTGTCCTCAGAGTCACACAGCAAGGAAGGGGGCAGTGGCAGGATTCAAACTCAGGCCTCTGTGTCACCAGAACTGTGCCCACTGTCAGAGCAGCAAGAAGTCCTGGGGAGTCACAGCACCTCCGGGGCCCCTGATGGCTCTCAGGTTGGCAGGGAGCTCAGCTGGGCTGGGTGAGGGGCTATTAGGTGGCCTCTGGGTGAGGCAGGGGCTGGCAGGTCCCAGGGCCCGAGTGTTCCAGGGATGGGAACACTGCACTCCTATAGCCCCAACCTCGCCCCCTCTCACCTGCAGCAATCAGCAGGAGGGAGAAGAAGGTGAGCAGAAGCCGCATTGTGGAGGAGGGACCTGGGCTCGGCTGAAATCTGTGGCGGGGAGAGTGAAAACCGGGGTGAGGGCGGACCCTTCTGCTCCCGTCGAGAGCCCTCTGCATGAGTGCCACCCTGTCACCTGCTCCCCCAGCTGCCATCCCCCTGGTCCTCTGTCCCCAGAGGCTTTACTGTTCCTCTAGACACTGGGACAGCCCTGGGCGCCCCCACAGCCCTTCAGACGCCAGCACCCTGCCAGCAGCCTGGGGGTCTCTCGCCATGCCCAGCGCTTTGGTCTGGGCGCCCACCCCAGTCTCTTGTCTGGCCTCGTGGGTCCCCCTCCAGTCCAGCACTCTCCTAGCCTGTCCCCAAGGGTCCCTAGGGTCTTTCTGCACCCAACTCCATCTGGATCCCCAGTGACCCCAGGATAAAGTCCCAGCCCCTCGGCCTCACTTTAGAGAACATGAGTGACCCATCTGGCCAGTCCCCCACGATCCTGACCTTTTCTAACCTCCCGGCCCCTCTGGGGTCCCTGCCTCTCCCATCAGACCGAGAACTGACTGTGAGCAGAGCTGGTCTGAGGACTGAATTCCCGGGACTGCCCGGCACAGGGGCCGGCTCATGGGAGACCTCTGCAAGTGTTGGGAATGAATTAAAGCCCTTGCCCTTATCTTTCAAGTTAGAATCCGTCTTTTGAGGCTTACCCGCCTCCTCTTCTGGGAGACCTCAGGACCTAACAGTGTCTTCTGGACCCCACAGTGCTCATCTCACCCCCAGTACTACCCAGACGCCCGCAGATACTGTGTCATGGCCTATCCCTCTGCATTCCACCCCATCTGGGGGCCCTGAAGTGGAGGCACAGGTTAGATCCTCTCTGTGTCCCCAGCACTGCCCGACCTGGGGCCTGGCACATGGGAGGTGCTGGAGAAGTTGCTCTGAACTGGCTTGAACCGTGTACTTCTGAGCTCGTCCTGGCTCTGGGACAAGTGTTCCCAGGTATATCCTCCTGACTCACTCCATTACCCCCGCTCCTGCTGGTAGCTCCAGGATATTTTCTTCAACTCAGTGCAGGTCCAACTCGGAATCACAGTAAAGGACACATGAACCTACCCAGTGCCCTTGACCCTCGTAGGGTGGTCTCTGTCTCCCCGCCAGGGACCAGGACACCGGGCGTTTCCCTCACCACCCCCTTCCCGAGTCCTTTCTCAGAGATCTCACCCCCTCCGGATCCTCCAGCAGCATCTAGGGCAGCTTGGACTCCAGACGAAGGGAGGCAGACACCAGGGCGCCTGAATTTATAAGCTCCCAAACCTACCTGGGTCTACGGGTGCGGTGAGGTGGGGTGGGGTGAGTGATTTTGGGTGGGGTAAGAGGTGGCTGTGAGGTTTACAGGCAGGGACGCTTCGGTGGCTGGTGGGGTGGGGGACTAGGTCTAATGAGCATTTATTAGGCTGAAGTTTTGTCTGAGTCTATAAGAAGGCATTCCCCCCGGGGGAAGGGACAAGAGCAGAGAATTGGAGGACGTCAAAATACAGAGTTTGGCATTTGGGGTCTTGAGTGTGTGGATTAAATTCTGGAGTCATACGTCTTGTGCCTCAGGTAGGGCTCTGGATCTCGGGTTCTAGGTTTGGGGTTCAGATTTTAAATCAGGCTCTTGAGTTCTGGATTTTGGGGTCTTGAGTTTGGCATTCATGACCTGAAGTCTGGAGTGTGGATTTTGATGTCTGAGTTGTGGGATCTGGGTTCTGGAGTCAGGTCTTGGAGGTCTTGGGCTTGAATTTTGGATCCTGGACATTTGCATCTAGAATCCAGATGAGGAGTTTGGAGTCTGGTGTTTGGAACCTGGGATTTGAGGTTGAAATCTTTTGCACTTGCTGTGTGCAGCCTGGGTCCTGGATTTTGTATTTTCGTGTCTTGATTCTAAAGTCTGGGTCTAGACCCTGCTATCTGGAGTGTGAGGCACGAAGTTTCAAATCTTCCTTGCACATTTAAGAGGCTGCACCGGGAAACAGGCCTGGCTTCCGTGATTCTGAGATTGCTCGAGTCTTGGGTACGGGATTCGAACTTACAAGCCAGGACCCTGCGGACTTTACCCCAGACCCTGCGGTAGTACTGCTGCATTCTGGAAGCCAGACATCAACACTAAGGTGATTCAAGGCTTCAGGTATTTGAAGCTGGCTTCTGGTGTCTCAGAACCCTAGAGGGCCCCGGGCAATTGTCTAGAGTCTGCCTCATGAGCAGGTCCAGAGAGCAGGAGGGACCTGTTACATGCACGGTCCCTCCCTATGTCTGGAAAGCCATCACCTTTATGGGAAGTAACGCATGATTGGACCTCAGCCCCTCTGGTACCATAAGCCTTGACAGTCCCTACAGTATCATCCTTTTAGGTTCTAGGCTCACAGGTCCCAAGACATTCCAGCAGTCTAGGACCTTAGACAGGCTGGAACCTAAAGTTTAGGATTGTGTAAACCCACCGAGCTCCCCACATCCGGGAACCTCACAGCTTCCCGTGCACCGGAGGCCCGGACAGGCAGGCATTGTAGAAATTCAGGTCTACAGACTCACAGACATGCTGGACCCCCAGGCTGGGAGCTACACTAGGGCCCCTTTGTCCCTGTGTCGCCCTACAAATTCATGCTCAGTGTCTGGGGTCCCCACGCTGGGCCACAGCTTCGGTGGAGAAGTCCATTTACGGGGTACCAAGAGCTTCTCAGGCTAAGCCCCCTGCTAAGGGCGCTCCCCGACAGCGCGACGAGGAGGTTACTATGGAGGAAACTGAGGGAGAGGCGATGCAGGCAGAGGTCACGCAGAGACCAAGAGGCCAAGGGGCGCCCCCTTCCCCCCGCTCCCAGCCACCCTCGGGTGGAGGTAGTAATACTACTAGGGCGACAACATCTGGGGCTTCCCGGTGCCAGGCCTGACCTAAGCGCTTTCTGTCACCATCGCACGTGCTCTTCTTTCCAAACCACGCTGGGAGGTAGTGACAGGGTCCCCCGCACACAATGCGAACCTCGAAAGCGCTCCCACCCAGCAGGGTCCAGCTGAGAGCACGGGAGCCCCGCCCGTGAGGTGACGTCATATCTCCCGCCCCACCCACACGCTGACCTCCCGTCCCGCCCACGTGGTGACGTCACTAGCCCAGCATCTCCAGCCCCTGGACCCTGAAGTGCGGCTGGGGCTCACCGACCCACACCCCCGTAGTACCCGCTGTCTTCAGGGCCCCCTCACTCACACACTCACGGTGCTGTAACTCACCGTCTTCCCGGACCGTCCCTAGGACAGCCCGCCGTCACGTGGGCCGACCCCCAACCCCACAAGTCCGCACCCCTTCCCATTCACCCCTGCGGCTCACTGGCCCCAGCCCTTTCCGTCTGCCCCTGCCTCTGGCTACACTGTCGCCTCCGCTCGCTGCTCCTGCGCCTGGCTCCAGCGCGGCTGGCTCCCTCCCCCCCGCCCCCCGGGCTGTCCCCCGTGGGTCACCGCGTGGCCTCAGAGGTCAGTCCTTTAATCTGGGACAAAGCCCAAGCCCCTCTGCCTGGAGTTCAAGGCCCTTGGGGGGTCCCTGCCTGGAAGGGGCCCCCTCGAGCCCCTGCCCCAGGGACGGCCTCCGCACCTGCCTCTCTAACCCGCGGGGCTCCTGCTTCCCGAAGGACTCCCCGAGGCGCGGCCCGCCTTTAATTCAACCCAGCACAGCCTCTGTCCCTGCCGGACCGGGCGGGGCGCGGTTCAGGGCCCCAGCTCCGAATTCAAATGGCCTGAGTTCAGATCTGGTCCCACTGCTTACTAATTTGGGAGACCCCGGTGTGTGAGTTTCTCATCCTCTAAAACCTGGCCATCAGAGGACCCCCAAATATTCTCCCCAGGAGTAGGGCACCCCTGGAAGCGGCTGTAGATGTTTGAGGTCACCCAGGCCGTAGGCGAAGTTGGGAGGCAAGAGACTGGCTCCAGGGGCCCTGTCGCTGCATGGATGCGGGGACCACCGGCCTTGTGGCTGCATGGCTGTCCGTCCGGGGCACCGAGGCTGGGGCGGGGCCCCTGGGTTGGCTGAGGTGAGATCCATGGAACAGCAGCCGTGTCAGTCATAAAAGCAGGCCGAGGCCCGAAAGACCGGACCAGTGAGCTGGGCTGAACCTCGTCCCTGTCACACAGTGTCGTGAACCCTTGGGCACAACACTCAGCCTCTCCGTGCCTTGATTGCCTCGTCCAGAATCGCTTCCACCTCTTCCGGAGGAGGGTGCTCAGACCCGCGATCCACGCCTGGCCTGTAGTGCTGGCTGAGTAACCCCGAGCTGCGGTCACCACAGCCACCCTCGGCATCGTCATCACCATCGCCATCCTCATGCTCATGGTTCCTCTGTCCCCCGGGGTCAGAACCTGGGGAGCAAACGGGGTGCAGGCTAGAGGAAGCCGTGTTCCTTTATCTTCCAGGTGTGGCATCTTTTTCAGAATCACTGAACCACATTTTATTTTTAGAATTTATTTTCTTTGTGGTACTGGGCAGTGAACCCAAGTACATTACCTGAGCTACACCCCCAGTCCTTTATATCCTCTTTTTTTTTTTTTTTGGTCTCTTTGAGACAGGGTTTCACTATGCAGTTCAGGCTGGCTTTAAATTCACTTTGTAGCCCAGGCTGGCTTCGAACTCGCAGCAATCCTCCTGCCTCAGCCTCCTGAGTGCTAGAATTACAGGCATGCTGGTGCATGCCTGGCCCCTTATATCTTTTGAGACAGGGTCTTGCTAAGTCACTCAGGCTGGGCTTGAAGTTTCAATTCTCCTGTCTCAGCCTCTCAACCTACTGGGATTATAGGTGTGCACCACTTAAACCCTTTTATCAAGACCCCTGTTTTACAGATGGGCTCACCGAGGCCCAGGGAGAGGAAGTGGGGGCGTGACAGTGATGTCAGATGGAGAGAACGCCACACGCAGAGCCCAGATCTTCTCTTAGACTTTGTGTCTTGGTCCGTGCTGGGGGAGGAGGCAGGAACCTGTCTCTCCTCTTGTGCTGGAGACGTCTGTGGTTAGGTGGCACCAACACATTTGTCCTTGGGAGTTTTGTTCCTCTGAGGAATGAGGAGCCGAGCTGAGACCCCTGAGGCTGAGGGAGCGGGCTAGTTTCGAACCCACCGTCAGAGGGAGGAGGCTGGGGCTGGGGCCTGGGTCTGAGGGAGGAAGGGGTAGGGATTCCAGTGCTTGTGTATCACTGGGCATGAAAGTCACTGATTTTTAAAATGCAGTCATGTTACAGAACCAGTTCAGAAATCCTACAACTGATATGAAAGCTCATCCTTAAGATTCTGCTTCTGTAGAATTATACTTGGTTGTCAAATCTGTATCAGAGAAACAGAAAACAAGAACTACATATACATACCTGTCTGTATCTACATCTATCTATACAGTCACACACGTATATGGGGGGTGGTGGTAGTGTTGGCAGAGACAGATGATGGGTTTGAAGGATTTGGCCCACATAATCCTGGAGGCCAGAAAACCCCCAAACCCTAGGGCAGGCCGGCAGGCCAGGAACTCAGGCAGGATGTACAGTATATGTATGTCATGGCTTCACCCAGGAAATCTCGTTTGATTGTGCTTCAGGCAGGTATCTGATTGGATGAGTCCCACCCATATCATGGAGGCTAATCTATTCTACTTGAAGCGAATGGATCGTAAGTATAAACACATCTGCAAATACCTTCACATCAACGTTCGGACTAACACTTGGTCAAATAACTGGGCACCACAGTCCAGCTACGCTGAATGAATCTTTTTTTTTTTTGGTCTTTTTGAGACAAGTTCTCGCTATGTAGTTCAGGCTGCCTTGGGCTCACTTTGTAGCCCAGGCTGGTCTCGAACTTGCAAGGATCCTCCTGCCTCAGCCTCCCGAGTGCGAGGCAGGACGCGACGACAAGCATCTAGGTGCGGGTCCCTCCTCCGACACTGCGCAGGTCACGCCCACCAGGGCGCGCAACTCGAAGGTGCGCGGGGCCCGTCGCCTCCGCGTGACGTCACGGAGCGGTCCAGCCCTTTGCGATTTGGATGCGCAGAGGCGCCAGATAGGTCGCGGCTGTTCCGGTTGTCCCGTTCCGGCGGCTTCTGCTCTCTGCGGCGCTCTGGCTTGGAGCTGCGCGGGCGCGTGGTCCCCTGCAGGGCACCGAGGGACAGAACAGAGTCCCAAGCCGGGGTGCGCGCACCCTTTGGGGAACTGGGCATCCTGTTTCCCTCACCTGAGACTCCGATGCCAGCTCGGGTCTTTCAGGGACCCAGGTGTCCCCAGCACGCCCTGGTACCCGGCCCGCGCGCTCCAGTCCCACCCTCCCCCCACCTTGGCACAGGCGTCTCTCGGCCCGTTCTCGCCCAGGACTTCAGGAAATGGGACACCCGCAGCCACCTAAGAGTTCAGCCTTTTACACCTGGGACCTGGCCTTACTGGACGCGGGTGGGACTCAAACCAAGCTCTTCACCCGGTCCCCGTCGGGCAGACTCCCCGGCCCAGCCCGTGCGAGCGCCCCTTCCCCGCCCTCAGCTAAGCCCGCCGGGGCCACCGCAGCCCCAGATCCACCTCGGAGCAGCCTCGCCGGGGGTGGGCACTCGCCACTCGCCGTCCCGCAGCAGGTGTCTGCTGAGCGCCGGAGAGGGGATGCAGGATCCCTGGGGACCGGGCCCTTTCCTCGCCCGTCCTTCCCTGCCCCTCTTTACCCTGCAGGCTCAGACAGGTGGGTGATCGGAAGTGGTCATTCATGCTCACCGATCTTTAATGTGAAACAGTAAGAAAAATAAACAAACATACCTTCTATATGCGTGTCTCTGCCTCCCGCCCCTGATTCGGAGGTCCTGAGGGCGTTGGAATTTCCTAGATGATGGGGACATCTTTCATCTTAATGACCTGACTCTTGGCTCCTGGATGGCCTCTGGTCACCAGAAGACCAAGTCATGATTACAAGGGTGAAGTTTTCAGTGCCACCCCCAGTTCTCTGCAGTTAATAATCTATCACACCTATTGAAGGCTTTGCCACAATCCCTGAACGCTGGAGTTCGGAGGCCTTGCGGGTTCGCACAAACATCTGGGTGCCGGGAGGGTGGTGAATCCCCGCTTCCCTGCACTCAGGGCCTTGCCTGATGTAACTGCATCTTTTCTTTCATCTGCGTCCTTGTTAGTACACTGGTGGATGTAACTGAGGTGTTTTCCTGAGTTCGGTGAGCTGCTGTGGCACACTGGTGAGCCATGAGACAAGGTCATGGGGACCAGGCCCCGCTCACACCTGGGGATCATGACTGGCATCTGAAGGGGTGGAGTCCTTGATCCCTGGGTCCATTCCGTGTCTAGGTAGGCACCATCCAGCTGGTGTCTGTGGAGAACCGCCTGGCGCGTGGGGAGACAATCCCCCCGGCACTGTGGTGTTAGGGTGCTGTGTTGAGTGACAGAAGAGGAGGAGAACTATTTTGATTTTTTTTCTGTCTTATAATCACCAACATCAATCAGCGGTGACTCTCAGGTGGTGACACGCGGTCTTAGCCTCAGGGTCTGGACAGCTCAGCCAAGCTCAAGGACAGAAACAGAATCACGCAAGGTCATAGACATGCACGCATGCGCCGCTAGGCTCTCAAGCTCAGGTGCTGACAGGGACAGCACGTGAAGCTGCAATTCACTTGCAGGGACCTGAGTTGCAGTTTCAAGAACCACAGCAGAGACGTCTGCGTGTGTCCACAAATACGGGCAGTGAGGACAGGGCACACACACACACACACACACACACACGCACACACATGCACAGATGCTGAAACACCTTTGGGTTCTCCATCCACTTTTCAAGGAAGCGTGTCTACTGAGAAGCCTGGAAAACGGCATGTCTCTCAGCGCAGGGTTGCTGGTTATCCAGAGTAAGACAGTAAGGTATCTCTCCAGAACAGACTAGTGTCCTTGGTGGTAAAGATGAGGACGTCACGATCAGAGCAGTAAACACAGCGTGTCACTCCAGGGGAGTTCTTTTCCCTCCCCTCACAGAGATAATCTGTCGATCACCGGCAAAGGTAGGGTGAGCTCACCAGCAGCCCCCAGGGAGCACTGAGGGTTCCCAGGCTCAGGTTCACCTGCGGTAACACAAACCACCCGTGCCCAGCGTCCACTGGGACTGTTCTGATGACCCCACGAGATCTGGGGTCAATGTGAAGCTCATGCCGCCCGCTGTACCGTGAAGGACAAGGCCCTTTGTCTCTGACCCAGCGGTCTGGCTCTCCGGTCAGTGCTGTGAAATCGTGGCCGCTTCACTCCTGCGCTCGCAGGTAGGGAAACCTCAGATCCTTCACTGTCGTCAATCACCTGGGCACCGAGGCTGCCGGGGCTGGAGGCGGGCAGCTCCCGCTGGGCTTGGCAGCAAGGTGGCTGCCGGGAGGGGAAGGACGGGGAGAGCCTGACGAGGAAGCTGGCAGCCTGGAGCGGCCTGGGAGAACCCCAAGGCCAGAGCTGGGTGAGGACTTCTGTAAGTTGATCCCCACCCGCTCGCAGGCGGGAATGTGAGGCCTCAACGAACTTTCCAGTGTGTGGTGACTGCAGAAAAGTCATGGCCCCTGGACTCTCCTGCACCCAGATGGACAGACCCAGTGGCCTCAGCCCCTTCCCCCGTCGCACGGGGCCTGTCGGTGCCCACTCCACAGCGCGCCTGCCCCACCAGTGCCTGCCCAGGCGCATGGCCCAGCCTCTCCCTGCTTTTCTCCTGTCCCCTCCCCTGCCGTCTTTGAGCGGTGGCCTCTGTTGCTTGTCTGGCTGTGGGTGCTTCTGCCCTCCTGTGCCCGCATTTCGTATCCTCTGCCATTCTCCCAACACGGGGCCCTCCCCTTCTCTGCGTCTCTCTGGCTCTCTGGGACTCTGGGTCTCAGTTTACTCTCTGCTTTTCCGGTTCTCTGACTTACTTTCTTTTTCCTGCCTGTGCTTTTGGCTTCCTTGTTGTTCCTTTTGGATTTACCCTGTCGCGCTCTTTCTAGTGTCTTGACTTGAAAACTCACCTCATTTATTGTTACAGAATTCTGGTTTTAGGAACCATTTTCCGTGCACACATTTTTACATGTGAGTGGTTGATTGGCATTTACTGAGACAGACGGTTTCCAAAGATGGCTCCAACAATCCTTGCCATCCTCTACGCCCTTTGCAAATCTTCCATCAAGATGTGGGGTTTAAAGGCAGATTGGTGACATGCATCTGTAATTCCAGGGTTCAGGGAGACTGAGGCAGCAGGGTTGCAACTCAGCGGCTTAGCAAGACCTTGCCTGTCTCAAAAGATGGGGGTGGGGCTGGGGGATGTGGCCCAATACAAGGACTCTGGGTTCAGTACCCTTTGGAATCTGGGCTCATCCTGTGCCTTTCATTGACCAATACGACACAGCCATGAGTGACATCATGCGACTTGCAAAGATCAGCCTTAGGACTTCCGCTTCCATCCTTCAGATCCCTGAGCTGCCACAGGTGGAAAAATCCTGTGACAGAATCAGCAGCTGTAGGTAAGAGGCACTGTGAGAGCAGACAGCGCCAGACAGATCCAGGAGGGCCCAGGGTGCAGTTTACTGGGAATTTTCTGAGAAGTGTGGTCACAGGCGGCAGTAGCAGCAAGACAGCTGGGTCCCCCGTGACTTGGCTTATGCAGTGGTCAGATGAAAAGCGACTTTCGTCCAAGCAGGAATGTACCTGGTTTATCTAAAGCCAACATCAGATGTCAGGCACACTCCTGGTGGTAAAACCTAACATATCACTCTATGGGCTTTGTCTATTTATAGTGTGCTGGGAAAATATGTGAGGGAGACAGGCTCCCGCAGGGGCAGTCATGGTCCTTGTGACTCAAAATGACCGTGGTCAAATCAAGCTGGGTCCCTCCATCTGTAAATTAGAGCTCAGCTGCTTGCTGAGACAGCCTGGGAAGAGAGGTAGCAGGGAAAGACCGTGCGTGGGAACAGGCCAGGTGTGTCACACGGCCGAGGCGCAGGTGTGTCAGGGGGCTACCTGGGACCTGCAGGTGCATGGCTGCCGCCTGAGCTGGACAGGGAACACTCGGAGAACAAGACGAGCTGTCCCAGTGGAACCCTGCGGGACGGCCCAACTGATCATGGCACGCAACATAACTACTGTTTTAGGCCCATTAAATTTGAGGGCGTTTACTATTACATAGCGAAAGATGAATGAA
>RJWM01048596.1:0-11424 GCA_004363535.1 Dasyprocta punctata
CCCCTTTTGCGTTTAATAGAACAAGTTTTACACAATATTAGAAAATATTCATTCATTGTTTACGCGGCCCAGGCAAGCATAAGAAGTAATTCAGTTCTTATGGCAAAATGCCTTTGACTTAGCACATAGTATCACCCTTACTTTAGTGCTGAGGAAACTGAGTTTCTGAAATCACTTGACTTGTCTACGTCATGTGCTGAGCGTTGACAGTACTTGGACTAGGGCTGAGGCTGACTATCAGTCCACCCACCGACAGCACATGTTCTGAAATTCTGCCAGTACTGACCAATAAAAACACAACAGTGTGTCTTGCATCAATTTACCTTGTACAGCACTAAATCTGACATAACTGCAGAAGGCCGAAGCGCACCTGGGCACCCTCACAGAGGTCAGTGTCACCCTTCGGGGTCCGCACTTCGTCTCTTGACACACGTCAGGTCCCACTGGGAACCTCCGGCACCATCAGTTTTCTGATCGTCTCTAGCATGTCACTGGCTTTTTCACTCCCATGAGGTATGGTACTCGATTCTTAGAAAAAGAAGCAAAAGGGGAATAAAAAGAAATACGTTTGTGGGAAAATAAGAAGCGGATGGTTTGAACGTTATTATCGGCTGGGTGTACGACACCACTCTCCTGCTTTCCACGGAATGCGAGCTGTCCTGCTGAGACGCTTTGGGATGGGAGGTCTTTCCGTGTCCTCTGAAAGCACACATGCACTGAGTGGCCTGTCCTGCCCCTAGTTATGCCTGGAGGCGTTGGCCTGCCGTATCTCTGAGAGCTGCATCAGTCACACAGGTGTAATGTTCTGTAACTAGGATGGGTTAGTCATTCAACAGCAACCCATCTGTTGCTCTGGCCTCACAATGAAAACACAGTATCTCACAGGGCAAGCAGGACTGAGTGTTTCAGCTCAGGACTTTCCTGAGAGAGTAGTTTCCCTAAGTTTCCATAATTACCATTGTTTTATAAGGTTGAATTAAACTAATGTTCACAAAGATTATAAATATAATTTCAATACTAAATCTTATTTAAAGGACTGTGGTGTCATCCTGATCAGACACAAGAGATTTGGTAATTCCAGGTGTTTTGCCCACCTTGTAACTCTCTTTCCTTTTCTGGTAAGCAGAAATTGTTGTCAGTTCTGTGTTTACCAGATAAATACAATTAGAATCCATGAGGCAGAGAAGAGACTGTACTTTTACTTCTGAAAATGTCTTTTCTCATCCAAAAACATACGTTGGAGGAAAACGAGCCTCTTTAGCAAACTATCTGTATGCAGACAATTGAAGTGAGCCTATATCTCTCAACTTGTAGTAAACTCAAATCAAAATGGATCCGAGATCTCAATATTAAGACAGACACACTTAATCTAATGAAAGGCAAAACACATAAAATTCTTGAAGTCTTTGGTATAAGCGAGTGCTTTCTAAATAGAACTCCAATTGCACAGCAAGTAACAGAAAGAATCAACAGAGGGGTGTATATCAGACTAAGCTTCTACATGGCAAAAGAGATAATCAATAGTGAAGGGATAACCCATATAGTGTGAAAAGATGTTTTCAATCTATTCCTCAAACAGCACACCAATATCTGGAACATATAAAGAATTTTTAAAAATTGACACCCCAAAGCAAAAGGCCCAATCAAAAACTGGGCAAATGAAATGAATAGACACTTCTCAGAAGAAGCACAATTGGCCAGTAAACAGAGAAAAATCATTCAATATCATTGGCCGTTAGACAGTTGTGAAAACAATACTAAGATTTCATCTTATATCAGAACAAATGTCAATCATCAAGAAAGTAAATAATAATAATTGTTGGCATAGCTCTAGTGTAAAAACCCTTTGATATAATTAGTGGGAATGTAAACTATACAACCACTATGAAGATCAGTATGGAGATTCCTCAAACACTACAAACAGAAATGGTCCTGTCTAGGTATCTTTCCAAATGAGATAAAGATATCATATTACAGTGACACAAACATTTCAGTGTTTATAACAGCACAATTCATAGTAACTAAATCTTGAAAACAGACCACATGTCTATCAATAGATGAATGCATAAAAAGATGTGCTATCTATACATAATGAAACACTACACATGTATAAAAAAAGGATAAATTTGAGATGTTTGCAGGAAAATGGATACTTCTTGAAAATAGTATATTAAGTGAAATAAATCAGACTCATAGGCTTAAATACCATATGGCTTCTCTTATTTGAGTAATCCAAAGTATAAATAAGGAGCAAAATAAAAGATCAATAAAAGGAAACAGAGAATTTTTGCAAATGTGAAGAGAATCAGGAGACCAAAGGTGAGTGGAGGGAGAGGGACAGGGAATGGAAAAGGTTTCAGAATCACCATGTACAAGCACCAAGTACACACACTGTAATCATTATATACCACAAACACAATCTAAAAAATAATAACAATTAAAATAGGGAAAGGAGATCTAGAAATGGAGGGAGGGTGGGAGCAGGGGGAGGGGAATAAAAAGAATAAAGATATGATGACATCTACCTACTCCCTATGATGAATACTGTGGGAAGGCAAATCACACCTTCTTGTGAGCCAGGGTCAGCCATGGGAAACAGGAAGAGAATCAAGAAGCCAATCTATGCCTTCCTATGTGCCAGGGCCAGCCATGGGGAAGACGAAGAGTATCAAGAAGTCAAACCATGCCTTTCTGTGAGTCAGCCAGTGCATGGACTGAAAAGCCAGTACACGCCAACCCCCCATGCAAGTAACTGGCTGATTTGGAGGAACTCAGGCTAAGGTGACAGTAACTGAAGTAAAAAACATAACTTACTGCTTGTATTGTTTGATTGACTTTGCAGGCTTCAAATTGGTAGACTGAGCATCTATTTGGAGGATAACAATATGCATCATAGCAACTGTGGGGGATTTTCTTGTTTTTGCAATCCAGTGTTTTGTTCCATTGCACTGTTTTGTTTCATTCCTGTATCTGTTAACCTGAGCAACTATTTTGAAGGTAACAATATGCAACGTAACAACCATTGTTAAATCATCTTGTTTTGAAAACCTGTACAGGTATTACTGTTTTTTGTTTCTGTTGATGTTGTTGTCCTCATTTTGCTTTTGTTGTTGTTTCTTTGTTTCTTGATTTTTCTGTATTTTCTTTATTCTCTTTTTAAAAATCACATAGTGTGGACATGTCCTAATACATTTTTAAAAAGGACTTTTCTGTTCTGATTAAATTAGATGATTAATCTGATTTGTTTGTCTGTTTTGTTCTCAGTATGAATTAATCCAAGATCCAGGTTTACTTTCCTGGGCCAAATGCCTTCTGTGTTTCTCTTTCTCTTGCACTCTATGAGCCTCAAAATTTCTTCATAGAGGGAAATATGGGCAAGTGTGAAGACACGGGGCTTCCCGCTCTAAGACCCTGGTCCTCTGTCTACCTCTCTCTCCTGTACTCCTCAGGGCTGCCTCAGCCAACACAGGTGGCAGCAGAGGACGGAGGCTCCCAAGGGTGACTGTCATCCCCAGACAGCACTGCGGTGCAGGCAGTGCTGAGTACATGGAGTTTTCTGCTGAGTAAAGCCAGGAGCAGTTAGGCACATGTTGAGCTGCCCTGGACCAGTTCTAGGTGAATAGCTGGTCTGGGGTGCAGCAGGCAGGCTGCACCAATTCTGTTCCTGATGCTGCAACAAGTTCTTGGTGTCCTTCCTTGGTATTATTGTTTGCCTGAATCTCTCTGTATAAATAATTTGTAACTATTGCATCTTTGTAAGGCACTTCATCAATTTTGGGGGCATCTGCCTAATGAAATATGAGAAAGGGGAGAAAGGAGAGAGGGTGGGAGGCTGATGTCCATTCATTCCTTTGTTCAGAAACAATGGTTAAGTAAATAGTACGAGTTAGTAGGTCAATTTTCATAAAACATAATTTAAAAGTAAAGTTTACATCTCAGTGGTGTGCTATCTTA
Source organism: Dasyprocta punctata (assembly GCA_004363535.1). NCBI lineage: Eukaryota > Metazoa > Chordata > Mammalia > Rodentia > Dasyproctidae > Dasyprocta > Dasyprocta punctata. The sequence continues at coordinate 3,955 of RJWM01048596.1, forward strand.
TAAAACAAAAGTCAAATAACTTTTCAGAAAGATCTCTTCCCACACACGTGGAACTGTCTCAGCCCCCCCCACCCCACCCAAGGTTCTGCTTCCTGCCTGCGCACAGCGTCCTCTGTTCCTGCAAGCTGCTCATCACTAGAAGTCAACACGAATGGTTGCTCCCAGGTGGGCACACAAAAACAAATTTTAAATGAAAAGTTGACTTCTGTTTCATATTTTTCTTACTGTACTTTTCATATAATTAATAATAATGTGATCATGATAGACTGAATTCTTGTTCCTAAGTCGTTTCTCCAATGGAATAATGTTCTATTTTTACTGGGTCATCTGTATTTCCCAGTCCTTTCCATTCTCTGGGTCAAAGCCTGCTTGAAGTCTGGAGCCAAACTCTGCTGAACTGATTGAAAACCAACCTACCCCGAACTAACACACATGCTAAGGAGTGAGATCAAAATGCATGCAGTGGAAATTCATTGATATTTTGAGGTGGTTTTTCTAATTAGCATATTTTAGCAGCACATAACTTAGAACACAAATTTATTGATTGAGAACTCAAGATAAACACTTTATTTACTCATGTCTTTACAATGTCCTATTGATTGAATTAACGGCCTATTGGTTGAACTATGATGCCAAAAAAGGGGACTGGGAAGTGTGCCCCATCTTCAAGAATCTTAGAATTCAGGTAGGTTAGACAAGAACCACATGCATGTGGCTGTCACACAAACAGCAATGTACTTTGTCAGGAGACTGCTCACACGGAATACTGTTTTCTAGTGAAACGAATGCAGTACAGTATTCTTACTTGAGGAAAGTAAAAGCAAATTTTGTGAATCTTTGAAAAGCAACTGGAGTGGAGTTTTGAATGTGCACAGAATTTCAGCAATCTAAAGAAGAGTGGACGTAAAAGAATGGAAGCTGGCCATCCGGAAAAATCGAAAAACTTCTGAAGATAGATACTTGAAAGCATGCAAGCCTGGAATCTCTAGAATCCTAGGTTTTAGTGTGAGAGTAAGTGAAGTATGGTATCATGGCACAAAGAGGGAAAAGTTGGTAGACAATCATAGTATTTTTCATTTCAAATCAAGTGACTGTTTATTTTCTTGATTAGACATAAGTGAGAGACAAGTCTGTTATTCAGTTTGACCTACCCAGCTTGCTTGATATCGAAGGAGCTGAGAGAAAGAGGGGCCGGCTGCACAGCCCTGGCTCTGCTCCTGCTCCCCTCAGAAGCAGGGTGGGATGCACTTTTCAGACCAGCACTTCCTGAGGGTGTAAAATTCAGGATGAGTCCACTTTCTGGGGTCCCTTTGTGGAGGTGAAAGCGAGGCCAGCACAGAGAAACTCCATCCACCGAGCAGTTTCCTGAACTTTCAGTCCCTTGCCATGAAAGCAAGACTTCCTCTGACTCTTGCAGCCTCTCTGTAAGTGATAAAGTTGCTCTTTGCCTCACTGTGGGAGTGTTCGGGGCCACCAGACATTTATGTTTAGCAGAAATTATGGCCCAAGATACAGTGGTTGGAGTGGTACTGAGCACAGAGTGGAATCGCTTGGCAGAAGCCATTTCAAGGTCACAAAGAGACAAAATAATTCGTTCCTGACATATCCAGAGAAAAGTGTTTTATACATGACACATTACATTAGGCTAAAACCCTGTGCAAAAGGTATAACTGAAATGCAGATTAGATAAATGAAATTTCTGTTATAGGAGAACTTATTCACATATATTTTCAGTGGATGATTAGTACCAAGTCATTTTGATTGCAGAGTCTATTCAATGCATTTAAAAAGTTTTATAACAGCTTTAAAATGTCTGTTTTTATAGTGTTGGATGTTACATCCAAAGGACTAAGTGAATTGGAAACATTTTAGGTGTGACTTTAAATGTATAAGTGGTTTGATCAATTATCAAAATTTAAGGGCTCAGATCAGAGATGAAAAATTTTTCTCATTTCATAAAATGTTTTATTTTTTGCTTTTGTTCTGCCATAATAAGGACCGAACCTAGTATCTTACACATGATGGACAATCACTCCACCACAGAGATACAACCCCAACACAAACAAGTTTTGGAAATGCTATATAAACAGCACATCCCCATTTGCCAATGTATAGTAACACTTTAGAAGACATAGAAATTACTGTATTAATTTGTTTCACAAAATGATTTCCCATGTTAAGTCAAACGATGATTTTCAATATCCAGTTCAGTGCTTCCCTGGAAATACATTTCAGGGAAAATTTCTAAAAGAGTATGGGTCAACAGTTTCTTATTTTAAATATTGATATACAGAAATTTTCTTTGGGAGTTTGAGGAGAAACAAAACTCCTCTGATTTCTATCGTGATTAAAAGTTCACTGAATTTTACTAAGTCAAAGCAAAGGAACTATAAATTCAAAGTCCAACAGTATGATTAACTTGATCAGTAAAGGAGATGGAGAGAGGAATATTGGCAATGGGCGGCTAGGACAAAGTTCATGCAACCAATAAATTGAGAAATAATAATTTGAGATAAAAATTACTTGGGATAAGCAAACGCAAACATTAAAATTCTTATTTAAATTATTAATGTATTCAAAATATGTTATAAATATGTTTTTCACTTAGATGTATTAAAAATATATGGTTTTTCTTAGTTAGCTTATAAAATTCTTAAGCACCGATATAAATTCCATTTACCGATTACTTAAGTTTCCAATTGAGATTTTTAACTTTAAGTAGAATTTTCTAGCTAATATTTCAGAGGTAATTTCAGAACAACTTTTAATAAAGGATATTTAAATCATATGTACATGATCTAATATCTCAAACTATTTTTAAAGCATTTATTTTTAAAGTAGAAGTACAGAGACATGAAGATGCGGAAGACCATCAGTAAAGCAACACACAAAAAAGGATCCAGTGGAGAGATTCTCGAGAATGAAAGAAGGCTGAAAAATATCTAATTTGGGCTCTTGGAATTACTCAAGAGGATACTATAGGTCTGGCAAAACAACACAAAGAAAAAACAAAATAATTGCTTATAAAATTATTAGAGATGAGAGCGATTATCGGAATGTGAAATCATTATTGCTTATAATAAAAATTTGCTAAGGTTTCTTCAGTAACGAAACGTCATCTTCTGAGGCTTTTCTCGGTTGGACCCAGACCTCTTTCCGGGGCCCTCTCATTCCCCTTCTCCCCAGCTGTTCCCCAGCTCCCCCAGGGCATAAAGCACTACCACAACTCGGGGTGACTTGACTCTCCTAGCTTTCAGAAAGTCACATTCTCAAGGATTTCCTCAACTCCTCATTCTCTCTCTTTTCTGTTGGTTCCAGATTCCTTTCCCTACTCACTACACTTACTAACGTCCTCCTGCTTTGCATCCCAGTGTCCTGTCTTCTCGCTGTGTGTTTTCTCTTTGGGTCTCCTCACAGCCACCTGAGGGTACCTTAGGTCTTCACGCCGTGTCAGGGTTCAGTCCCAAGCCCCTTGCTCGCCATCTGCTTTCGCAAGACTTCGTGCACCTCCATCGCACGGCTGATGTCACGCTGTTGTGCTGAATGACCAGAAAGCAGCCGCTATGCTAGGCTTCAGTAAGGCCTTTGCTTGTCGGAGGGTGGAGAATAAATACCATAAACACTCAACAAAATGTTGACAGCTGCACAGCATGTCGCCATCTTCCCCTCAGAGTGAACGAGGAGATGTATCCGGCCCCTCCTGCAGTTCGCGGGGAGAGACGGGGAGGCGGCACCCTCCTTACCTGGGTGTGACGTCCTGGCAGACTCCTTCATCCTTTACCAAGTCACCCAAAAGGCTGCGAGTCTTGAATGCAATCAAATAGGAACGTAGTGTAAGGCCGAGAAACAGCATCTTGGGTCATAGTTCCAGAATAACAAATAATACTGAATGTGTCCACGGCAGTTAAAGATGCTTTTTGAAACCGTTGTCAGACTCTGAGAGATGAGTCAGAATCCAGATTCTGGATTTTTGAGCAACCCCCCCCCCAACCCGGCCATCCCCTTCGAAAACTGTTCTTTGTATAAAGAGCTTTTCTGTCTTCTTACTAGGGTTCTGTAGTAACTGAATGCTTAACAATGGACCACCAAGTTACCTGGCAACCTAGCTGTGCATCGTGAATGAGAAGCTGTCTGATCCACCAGGCCTAAAGCTGGACGTGCCCCGCAACTCACCATCAGATTTGCAGCAGACTCTGAGGCACCCACTAAATTAATGCTTACGTGACACAAATTTCCATGACCATACCCTAAATTGTCTAATTCCTCTCCACTCACCCCTGTGACCTTGTGAGTCATTTCCTATAATAAATTAAGAGAGGAAGAGAAAACACGCGCCTGGTTTACAGAATTCTCTGCAAGAGGTGCAGGCACCACCTGGAAATGGTACTTTGTTCTGTGACATCCCTGAAATTACAGTGATAACAGAATTCCGCCCAGGGAGGAGACCCTGGGCTAGTGGCTTTATGACTTCCTCAGAGGATAAATGGCCCAAGTTATGAGTCACGATGAGGAGAGGAGGAGACAAAGCCAAACAGCTTCAGGCTGCAGGACGGAGAGGTCAGTGGACCAAAGAAATCATAGAATCTGGACAGTGGAAGCAAAATTGCAGAGACACTAAGGAGAGATGTGCAGAAACGAAAAAGGTCATCCCGAGGGGTCTGGAGGGAGCTTGAGCCGCGTCTGCACCAAGCGCAGTTCTTCTCACATTATCTTTAGTGGACAATGCTTTGTAAAATAATCTATCAAAAACTAAAAATTTAACCCACAAATTGAACAGCATTGCTTTCGTGTACCAAGTTCCCATATCTGAGGAGGGATCCAAGAGTATGGTGGCTGATTGGATTAAAATAATACTTATCTAGAGTCAGTCACTGAAAAGATCTTTGTGTCTACAAAACAAAGGACAAATCCAATTTCTAAACCCTGTAATAAAAGTTTTAATGGCTCAGTGTTCAGCAAAAACATAGGTGGTTTCACTTCATTTTTTCCTTGGCCGTTATGATAATTAAAATTTAAAACTTAGATTTCTCATTAAAAAATAGAGAGAGGTATAAATATTTATAGAGTCCACCTCTTGTACTTGGGTAAACATTTCAAGAAAAATGGAAGTTAATAATAAAGATAATTCAATAGTAGTGTGCCTTTAATTTTTTTCCCCTGCTTAACATGCTTGTAACATACATATCTTCCACATTTCTCTAGCTTTCAGACAACCTCTTGCTTACCCATGTTTTTATTAAAATAAATGTCATATATATAACATTTATTAAAACAAATACATATATACATATATATATATATGTATTTCTGACAGCTCTGCCAATGTGTCTTCTGTGTTTCAAAAACCTATGTTGACAAATTCATACAATGTCCACTTCTGCCCTGAGCCACAGCGGCACACTGATGCCCAGCCCCGGGCTCCCTGTCTCCTTTGGATCAGTCAGGCTGAGCCTCCTGGTCCCTGGAGAGGCAGGGCGGCCCCCCAGCCCCTCAGCCTGAAGCAGCGGTAAGAAGACGTAGCTTTGGCCCCCACAGCCCTTAAGAATAAGAGATCAAAGTGGGAGTAAAAGCAAGATAGGAGAAGTAAGGTAAAAAGCAGACAAGAAAAATCGTATTTTAAAATTGAAGGTTTCATTACCCCAAACCAGCAAATTATTAAGGTCCTTAAAAACAATAAGCCCTGTCCAGTCATTCTTTTCTGTAAATGGGCTGTGAGGAGAGCATCCCTTCCCGCCTGTGACCTAGGCCTTCACTTCGCGGATGGCAGCAGCTCAGTCACCTGATGCCTGTCCCCTGGGAATGGCCCATTGCCCTTCCCTGGCAGAGAGGGCCATAGCTTTTCTCCTTAAATCAAATCATCTCTTTTCACAGATTCACAAGTTCAGTGGATTTCCACAGCAAATCCTCATAAATATACTGTTTGAGGTTATAAGTGTGTTTCTGTTGAAGATCTGTACTCAATTTTTTACATTCATACTTTTAAAAATCTGCCTAATCAAAAACTTTTAAACAGTTATCACACTAAAAGACACACTGGCATCAATCACCCCCTAAATATTTTCCCTTGCTGCAAACAGACTTATCGCATCGTTCTTGTTTCCTAAAGCAGTCCTGAAAGTTTTGTGTCTTTAGAAAATATAATCAAAAATACGGTGAATGCTGCTGTGTCCTGCAATTCAACAGAAAGAAAGGCTTGCAAAAATATGACGCTGTGTCCTCACTCACCTTTTTCCCTGATCAGACTTCTGGCTCTTTCCTAAAGTCAAAATGCCCATGGAAGTTAAATGTTTTGTATCAGTTCAGGACATCAAGGTAACCAGGGCAGCTCAACTACAGACACTCATGAAAGAGGACTTCCAGAACTGCTTCAGAATGGTGTAAGCACAATGGGTTGAGCAGGTTCTAAACCAGGTAGAGTGTCTGAGAAGGATGAGCAGCATTATGTATTTTCCTGTAATACAAATTCCCAATTTTAATATTCACTTCTCACATGTGTACAGCTGATTATCTTGTTGTTTTCTGCTTTATCAAATGCTGTACCATTTGAAATGCTATAGGTTCAAAATGTCCGCTAAGATTTATGTCTGCACATAATATCTACCCTCGAAATTGCCACTTTTGAGTATCTAATATTTCATATGAATGCAGAGATCAGAATTCCCTTTTTCATGAGCAAGCACACAGCAATGGCGCTGGACTTGTGAAGCAATTGGCATCTTCCTAACACTGAGCCTGCTTATTTGCACATTTTGCAAATTGCTTCATTTTTTCAGGTCTTTTCCATTTTCTTCAATAAATTGTATCATCTCTAAGAACATTTTTATGCCTCATCAGATTGGTTTCTAAGCATTTTACAGTTACAATTCAGTTGTTCTTCTGAATAGCAACATCTCTAAATAGAAGTTTTTTTTTTCTTTTTTTTGTACTCTGTATAGAAATACTAATAATTTGTATATGTGTATTTTATATAACAATGCTACTATACTCCTTGATTGGTCTAAACCATTTATAAATTCTATAATGTCAGTAGTGTAAATAATTATTTTATTTGGCCATAAAGTAGGACAGCTTTTCCTTTTCCAACTTTAAGTCTCTTGTTTCACCTTGCTGTCCTATTTTTCATAACATTGAAAGTTTAACACAACCCTATAAAGGTGATAGGCACCTTGTCCTTCTGACTTTACTGAAATCACTTTTAATCATCTCAATTTGGTAATTTGTGTGTTACAGATTCTTCATGAACACATTTTCCAAAATTTGAGATTAAATATATTTAGGTTTTCCTTTCTATTTCTATTTTGCTGTAGACAAATTTCAGTGTGAGTGGATATTAACTATTGAATTATCGAGTGTGGCATTACTTATGTGCACCTGCAGACATAACTGTGTAACTGTTCCTCTTAAGTATGCCAATGTGGGCTTGCATCAGTGTATTTTTAATCTGTTCAACCACTATTTTTATTTTTAATA
>RJWM01048597.1:0-11424 GCA_004363535.1 Dasyprocta punctata
CACCACGCCCGGCTTAATGCCCCAGTTTAAACAGTCATATTATAACTGGAAGATGACTTTATCTTATATGATATTTCCAACAATGAATCTTACTAGAGCCTAAAGAAATGCAGTGCTTATTTAACATAATTGAGAAATATGCCAAAGGTTTTTAGCAGTAAGGTTTTTATGAAAACAAGTAAACAAAAATCCAAACCAGGTTCTTAGGGCAGATACTTTCTTCAGGAAAAATCCTAGAGGAAAAAAAATGAAAAGAGCCAGCAAAGTAAATAATTATGTAAGCCGGCTAATTTGGCTTACATAATTTACTAAAGTCTGTCTTGACAGAGGCTTGATGAAGTCCGTCTGATAACACATTAATTGGTTTATTACCAACCTGGTATCATCTCACCTCCACTGCGGTCAGTTTTCAAGAGCAATTTATTTTGAAAGTGGCATAAAATCTACAGACAAATTTTACAAGGGACAAAAATGCGGGAACAAGGTCAGAGGTCGCGGTTAAGCGCCCCAGAAGCAGGCGTTTCCGGAAAGGGCCCCGCCTCATCATCGCAGTCCTGAGTCCTCCAGTCAGGCAGCTGCTACGGCCAGGCGCCCTTGACTCTGCTTTCTCTCAGCTACCACTTTCGATCTATCCACAAATGATTTGGCTCCACTCTCAAAAACTATCTCAGCTCTGACCCTTTCTCACCACCTCCCACCGCCACCGCCCACTGTCCCGAGCCACAGCGTCTCCTGCTCAGCACACCCAGGGGGCTCCCCGAGCAATCCGCTCACTTCCAGCTCTCAAAATCATGCCATCTGTTCCTCAAAACCTTCAACTGGTTTCCCAATCACAAGTTTAGGAACGTTTAAAGTCCTTTCCCTGGTCCAGAAGGCCTAATATGACCTGGCCTCCTACATTGCCTCATTTCTTTCCACTCTTCTTTTCCATTTACCACATACCCTGAGCTTGACTCAAACACACCAAACGCTCATTTCTTCAGGCACTGAAATTTCCTCCTCCGTCAGGAACATTCCTCCCTCTACTTGGTCACAGGGCTAACCTCACCTTAGAAGCTTTGCTTCATCTTCCTGGCTAGAAGAGTTCCTCCTTCACCACCATCCTCCTGTCCATTATCCTACTTTATTTTTCGTCTTAACATTGATGTCTTTCCCCCCATTAGAATCTCAGCTCAGTAAGAACAGAGAGTTTATTTTCTGTTCAACTCCGAATCCACAGTACCAGCATGGGGCCTGGTACATAGAAGTAGTTCAATATAAGTATTTATTGGACAAGAAATAGGGATGGAAGTAACTGGTAAAACACTCATTTGCTTAACATGTGTGAGGACCTGGGTTTGATCCCCAGTACCCCCCAAAAAAATTATTAGAAAGGTAGGCTCTCCATAATAACACTTGGGCTTTTTAAAGTGCACATTTTATAACAAGTAGTTTTAAATGAATGCTTAAAGGAGACAGTTTTAAATTAATGCTTGGGACTGATGCTTCTTATTTCCCAGTTTAGCTAATATTTATCAGTTTAACAATTTATATGTTTTTCATCATTTTCATCTGAGAACCTTCTTAAATAGAATCGTTACCCTATCTGATACTGGAAGATAATTGAGATTCAAGGACATTACGTGACTTTCTCAAGATAACAAAGTTGTTCTGTGTTGGATTTGGGCTTCAAAGCCAGATTTTCTGGTTATAATCAGATGTTCTTTGATACATCTGGTATGAAAACAAAGCATAATTCCTGTTCTTGTTGTCTACCATAAATAAACATTCATTTGACAATCACCTTTAAATTGTGACTGTCCTTACCAGTTCATGGTTTTTCTTTTTGCCTGTAAGTTTCTTTCGTCCTACATTATCGGTCCCACTTTACTCTGCAATTTAAACAAATAACAGAGTGAGCAAGTGCTAACGAGCAAAGAATTCAACAGATATTTGTTGACTGCCTTCTACATGCTATGAGTGTAGAGAAATGATGGTGTATGAAGCAAAGGGAGGGAGACAGAAAAGCAAATAGACAAATTTAGTGTATTGGGCTCAGTGCTGGGGACAGGGACAGTGAGCTTTGGGAGCACACTGGAAGGGACACAGGTAAGGGAAGAAATCCCAGGGCAGTGATGCCTCAACCGACAACTGCAGACCGTGTAAGGTTTGACCCAGTGAGACAGTAAAGGGAGGCGGGGACAGGAAGAAGCCCAAGCGAAGAGAACGTGTACAAAGTCAGCCAAGTCCCTTCATGAGCCTAGATCTCAACAGAATGCAGATATACTGAATTAACTACAAACTCTAAAATTCATTTTCTCTACCAGGAACAAACGCTCTACTTTTAAACTATACACTCAACTCTAAGTATTGTTTTTTGAGGAGTTTTTTGTTTGTTTAACAATATCTGTTGAATGCCCATTTTAGTCATAGATCTTGGTTTTTTGGTTGGTTGTTGTTGCTGTTTATTCATTTATTTGTTTTTATTTAAAGACAGCCTTGCTAAGTTGTCCAGGCTGTTCTCCAAATTAGAATCATCCTGCCTCAGCCTTCTGAGTACCTGAAATTCTAGGCCTGAACTTCTGTGCCTGTCAACAGACACTACAAAGAGATGAAGCCAGATTTTGAAATCAGATCTATGTAGTTCCCAGGCCAATGCTCATTCCACATTGCCTTAAGATACAAGCCATCATCAAATAACTAAAGACAATGTCACTTTACAACACAGTTTTCAGTAATGTGCTACTCACTGAAAGCTACTCTGACTTATAAGGCACCTAATTTTCACCCCCCATCTAAATTGATATAGAAACTCAAATTAGGCAGAAGAAATGATTGATTTAAAAATGAGTAACACAATAGTAACTTGTGAGCTAATGATTATAACAAGTTAGTGTATTAATTACCCTTTTAAATAGCATTTTTGAGTGTTTTGAGACAGAGTCTCACTATTTAGTCCAGGCTGGGCCTTCAACTCACAGCAATTCTCTCAACTCAGCCTCCCAAGATTACAGGTGTCCACCACCATGCCTGGCCCTTAAACAGCATTTTGGACTTTATTTCATGTATTCGTTCTTCTACATAGTTGATGTACAAATGAAGAAATGTTTCAACTGGGATTGGGATAGCAATTACACTTTCATGCATGATATTGTATATTATTTGCCATACTACAAGATTTTAAATAGCCATGGAATACTAGTTAATGAGCATATAATTATCATGACTTAACTAGCCAGCTAATGTCTTTTTTTTTTTTTTTTTTCTGGTATCAAAGATCGAACTCACAGCCTTGCGCCTGCCAGGCAGGTGCTTAAGACACTGAGCCAAACTCCCAGCCCTAACCAGCTAATTTCTTATTATTGGATATGGTTCCAATTTTTTTTAATATTATAATCCATCCTATGATAAACATCTCTGTAGATAAAACTTTGCCCTCATGTAAGCCCTGTGTGTTTTAAGTGAATCTGTTTTAAAGGCACAATAGACTTCACCCAAATTAGTGGCTCCAACAGGGAAAGTCTCAGGCCCTCACAAACATGTTGAAAAACATTTTGCTGTAAGCGATCTGTTTAGCCATCTCTAATTGCCCTCTCAAGGTGACTGTCTACTGTGCCAGTTGAGAGGTTAGTCTGGGATAGCCCTGTGAAAGTCTGAAACTAGGGCAGTTCCTAGGAAACCTTACATTTGATATAGGTTACACCGTCATGCAAGGGAATGGAGATGAATGAAGTCAATTTTGCCACAGAATCTTAAAGTTGGCAGAAATTTAGACTGTTGTCTTTGCCATCTTCGGCACACAATAGCAAAGTATAGCATGTCCACACCATTACCATCTGTGACTGACTGGTGGTGGCAAAAAGGAATAGGAATGGAGGGTTAAGCAATTCAAGGTCAGTGGCACAAACGCTTCAATCAGTGAGCTACATCTATTAAGGATGAGATTGAGAATTAACAGATGACGAGTCACAAGTTTGCCATCCCTATAAAAATGTTTGAATGATATTAATCACACAAAATCAGTTGGCATTATTGTACTTATTGTCTCAAGAGTTTAAAAATACTTATTTTTTTGAAAAGGAAATATATATTTAAAATTCAGAAACTAGGAAGGATACTCAGTGAAAATTTTCCTGCCAGCATCATATTCCACTGTCCCCCAAGTCTCCCTTCACCTATGTTCCTTTGAGACATTTTTAAAAGCTTAGGCTCCAATTCACCTTTGTAGCATTATACGAAGAGACCAAATCAGCATAGTTTTCAAAAGCAGATGAAGCACAATAGCAACATTGATTTGAACGGTGTGTCTTCAGTCAAAAAACATAAGCATTATTATTTATTTTTCTTGGGCTAGATCAAATCTTTACTCTCAGTAAAGATGAGATCTTGTTGTTGGTATGTTTTACTTTTCTATAATTTTATTACAGACAAGGTTAAGCAGAGAGGGTAGAGAGAAATTTTCTGTTTGCATTTGAAAGTACTTTGTAACCAAAAATGCCATTACAGATATGATAAAAAATAGGCTTAGCCTTTTTTTTTTTTTTTTTTTTTTGGTGCAGAGGATTGAAACCAGGCCCTCATGCAAGCTAAGCAAGCTCTCTATCACTGAGCTACCTGCCTTGCTCACCAGTGTATAGGTAAATCACTATAGTTATACCATAACTTTCACAACTGAACTTGTATCTAAAGAATTTAATAAAATAGTAATTGCTCAGGTTTTATATTCAATTTCAAGGAAACTTCAGTCAGTTATTATGTTACCATTGGACAGTAATCTTTATGTCTTGAAAGTAGATTTTATAAAAGTATTAAAATGAGACAATTTTGTATTTTGATCTCTAAATTCTTAAGAATTTATCATGCTATGATTAATACAGATTTATTGCCAGGCACGGCAGCCCACACCTGTAATCCCAGCATTTGCGAGGCTGAAGCAGAAGAACTGCTGCAAACTCAAGGCCAACCTGGGCCATGGAAAGAATGCAAGGCCAGCCTGGGCTACATAGCCAGACCCTGTCTCAAAAAATTTTTTTAGAAAAAAAAATAATGTTTTAAATACAGATTTATTGTTCCCTAGAAATAATCCAGACTTTGTATTATTATTTTGTTACAGCATGCAAGACGACAGCCTAGAAGCTTCTACTTCCATATCCCAACTGCTAAGAGAAAGTTATTTAGCAGAAACCAGGCATAGGGGAAACCATGAGAGGAGCCGCGCCGAGCCCTCCTCCAACCCCTTCCTTTTCGGCAGTCCCGCAGGGGCTGCAGAAGGAGGGGGCCAGGAGGACCTTCCGGACCTCTCGGCCTTTCTGAGCCAAGAAGAACTGGACGAAAGCGTCAATCTGGCAAGACTGGCCATTAACCCCGACCCCTCGGAGAGAGCAGACGGCGCTCAGGCTAGGAAGCGACTGTCCTCCGACCCGGTGAAACCCGCGCCTGCCTTCCGCCCGGGGAGCCCCCCACGCTCCCCCAGCCCCCACGAAAGCCCCCAGCAGGCAAAACAGCCGCCGTACAGTTCCGAAAGCCAGTCCAAAAAGGTCTTCCTGAATAAGGCTGCTGATTTCATAGAAGAGCTCTCCTCCCTTTTCAAGGCCCACAGCTCCAAAAGGATCAGACCTCGCGCCTGCAAAAACCACAAGAGCAAACTGGAATCTCAGAACAGAGCTGTGCAGGAGAACAGCCCCAGCTTCTCAGATCTGTCCGAGAGGCGGGAGAGATCTGTCCCCATCCCCGTCCCTGCAGACACCAGGGATAACGAGGTGAACCACGCCCTCGAGCAGCAGGAAGCCAAGAGGCGCGAGGCTGAGTTGGCCAGCGAGGCAGGTGGCGGGGACACCACCCCCGGGTCCTCACCTTCGTCTCTGTACTATGAAGAACCTCTGGGGCGGCCACCCCGCTTCACCCAAAAGTTAAGGAGCAGAGAAGTTCCCGAAGGAACCCGAGTCCAGTTGGACTGCATAGTGGTAGGAATCCCACCACCTCAAGTAAGGTAAAAATGTCCCATTAGTAGTGTTTGTCAGTTGCTTTCCATTGACCATGGCTTTCCTAAGTGTTACCTTTAAGTTTGGGCCTCCAAACTTTATATACTATACTCCCAACCAGGTGTCCCAGCCTGTAATCCCAGCACTTCGAGGCCAAGGCAGGAGGATCCCATGAGTTCAAGGCCAGTCTGAGCTGTGCAGTGGGATCCTGGTGAGAAAGAGAGAGAGAATGGGAGGGAGAGAGAGAGGGAATGAAAGAATGAAAGAAAAGGTGAAAGGGCAAGCGGGTTGGAGACAGCACAATGCCAAGATCATGGATTCAATCCTCAGTAGTACAAAAATTATATACCCACTTTGAGAAAAACAATCTGTGTCAGCCGGGCGTGGTGGCGCATGCCTTTAATCCCAGCACTTGGGAGACTGAGGCAGGAGGATCATTGTGAGTTGGAGACCAGTCTGGGCTACAAAGTGAGTTCAAGGCCAGCCTGAACTACATAGTGAGACCGTGTCTCAAAAAATAGGACTGGGAATTTAGTTCAGTGGTGTAAGTGCCTGCCTGGCAGGCATGAGGTTGTGAGTTTGATCCCCAGTACCAAAAAAGAAAAACAGTCTGTGTCTAAAGTCACTCTGTTCAATAGAAATATAATGCTACCTATGTATATAATTTAACTTTTTCTAGAGCTGAGGGTGTTTATGAGGTCCTGGGTTGAATCCCTAGCACTAAAATAAATTTTTAAAAAATGTTCTAGTAGCCACTTTGTGTGTGTTTGTGTGTATGTGTATGTGTGTGTGTGTAGTATTGGAGATTGAACACAGGACCTTCACACTGAGTTACATCCCCAGGCCTATTTTTATTTTGAGACAGAGTTTCATTAAGTTGCTTAGTTTCCCAGGTTGGGCTCAGACTTGTGATCCTCCTGCCTTAGCCTCCCAGAGTGCTGGGATTACAGATGTACACCACTGTACCTGGTGCCACATTTTTAAAAAGCAAAAAGAACTAGGTGATACTAAGATTAATAATATATGTATGTGGACTAGGGTTACAACTCAGTGGCACAGCATCTGCCTGGCAAGCACAAGGCCCTGAGTTTAATTTCTGGTACCAAAATAATAATAATAATAATAATAATAATAATAATTAATAATAATAAATGTATTGTCAGTATTTAAAAATATTATTTCAACATGTAATTAATATAATAAATATTAATCAGATATTTTGCACTCTACTCACTATACCAGGGATTCAAAATCCAGTGAAAATTCCGCACTTACAAATCTCATTTGGATGCTAAATTTTCATAGGAAAAACTTGCTCTACCTTTAAGATCTATACTCAGTGAGTACCTGTAGTATTTTTTGACTCTTCAAGAAAGCCAAGTAACAGTATGAAGGTTAATGGAATAGAAGTAAAATAAACCATGGCTAAGGTCCATGTACAGACTCATTTTACCTGTATTAAATTTATTATAGTCAGGTGTGATCACCTTTATGCAGGGCAACATTTGCTAACTCTCATATTATAATATAATAACATGCATATAATGTGGTTTGTATGTACTATTTTTGTAGAGATTTCTGGTATTTAAGTTGTATAAGAGTTACTGTGCTTCCCTAACCACTTAATTACCACTAGAATGTGACTTTATTACCACTTCACATTTTTTGCTCAGTGTATAAAGAGGGTCTTGCATTTTTCTTATGGAATAGTCATATTATAGAACAATAAACTAGACATGGTGGTACGAACTTGTAATCCAGCACTCAT
Source organism: Dasyprocta punctata (assembly GCA_004363535.1). Lineage (NCBI taxonomy): Eukaryota > Metazoa > Chordata > Mammalia > Rodentia > Dasyproctidae > Dasyprocta > Dasyprocta punctata. The sequence goes on from RJWM01048597.1 coordinate 7,729, forward strand.
GAAGCTGAGACAGGAGGATTGCCACAAGTTCAAGGCCATCTTGGGCTACATAGTGAGTTTAAGGCCAGCCTGGAATACATAGCAAAACTCTGTCTCATAAAAAAGTCAAATTTAGGACAATAACAGTATTAATATTAATAATGGTATCTTTATTTATATATACATATTAATTCAAGAGATTCTGGCCCAAAGACAAAACTCTATTCTGTGTTTTACTTTCAAAAGCAACATAAAGTTAATCAGGCATGGTGATTCACACCTGTAATCCCAGCAACCGAAGGCCTATCAAGTATTATTCACACAATAACATAGAGATTTCACTGTCCGGTTACCCTGTTGACCTCCTTGCAGACAGAGGTGTGTTGTTTCAGCCTTTGATCTTCAATACCTAGCAGCTTCTGGCTCACACTGGTCACTCAAAAATGTCGAACTACAGAATAAAAAAAACAGCACGAAAATCTGTTCTTCCCAGGACCCTTGCTGCAGCTCAGCATGGGAAGTTCCTCTGATGTGCAGAGTGCAGCAGCCTGGGGGACCCACAGCCGCCTGCCCTAGGTTGAAGCTGGGTCTCTGGGTTGCCTGCCGCAGCTGTCATTTGTCACTGATGATTGTCTTCTTCCTTTAGTGGGGTGAGGGCTCTGTCTGCCTGTTGTTTTCTAAAAAGAAGCAGCAGGGAAACAAAAACTTGAATTTAGATTTAAATTAGGGGCGAGATAGTCGGCCTAAGATATGGGAACAGACTGGACTCAGTGGCACAAGCACCTGCCTGGCAAGCACCAGATCCTGAATTCAATTCCCACTACAAAAAATAAATAAATAAATAAATAAAAAATGGAGCCCAAGGACACAGAGCAGTGTCGGCCTTCTCTAACCACGCCTGAGGGCACTTGCTGAGGCTCCGTCAGTGACGTCACTCCAGCAGCTTGGTAGATGACATCCCAAGCAACTTGTTAGTCCCAGGAAGCCAGGGAGCACTCAAGTTGCAGCACACACACAATTTAGGTTAGTCCTGCCCCGACTTACTCATTTCTAGACATAGATTGGTTCAAAATGAAACAAAATATTCAAGGATTTACTTTCCCATTTCTGAACCACAACAATCTCAGATACAACAATGAACTTAAGATGGGCATAGTGGCATGCACCTGTAATCCCAGCAATCTAGAGACTGAGGCAGGAGGGCTGCCATGTGTTTGAGCCCAGCCTGAACAATATAGCAAAACCCTGTCTCAAGAAACAAAAGTGAAAAAAAAAAATCACAACAACAAAAGCCCAGAGGCAAGTATTTTCAGAAAGACACAAGTACTTGGCTATGTTCAGGTCAAGGGTAACAAGGTCAGGAAATAGTTCAGATGCCACTGAGGAGGTGGGTGGGAGGGAGTAATTCTTTTAGGCCGGGTCACCTCCACACATTTATAGAAGGGTGCAGACCCTGGCATTTTAAGAATATTTTTATACAACAGGGAGAGACTGATCTAACTGGAAAGGGGAGTAAAACCAGATGATTTTGAAGAACTTTGAAACTAAAGCAAAAAAGTTCAGGTTTGTTTTCCAAATCAGCTGAAATCCAGGTAAGGCTGTGTGTAGGGAAGAAGCAAGCTGAGAGAAACCATTTAAGGAGAATGGTTTCAGAAGAGTGAGTTAGATCAGAAAGAGACAGAGCTGTGAGACAACCTAGGAACCTGTGGAAGGAACCCCAGGCCTCGGTGCTCTGGCAGGGCTGCAATGAGTGCAGTGGAAAGGAGAAGAAGAGATGCTGATAGACAATATTTAGAAGAGAAGAAATCAAGCTGAATTTGCTGATTGAGTAGATGCAAAGGATAAACATAAAAAATGGCTTTGCAAGTTTGAGGTTGGGTACCAGACAGGAATAAGAAAAGGAAGAGGTGCTGATTTGTGGAGAAGGTTGATGAGACAGGAGCCTGAGGGGGCATAGAGAGCATATCCAATGGGCAGTCAGATGCAGGCGAGGGACCAGAGCTGGAGCATTCCAAGGAGTAGCATGGGTAAATCTAACACAGCATCTCTGTGCCTTAAATAGAAAGATCTGGAGTGGACCTAGCCTGAAAAGATCCATCTATTCCACCATGTCACCCTATGTTCTTGACCTAGCCTAGTACTCGTGGTTCCTGATATCTGCAGAGGGACCGTGTATGCATGTAACGCTTAAAACCAATTTCTAGTTGTTGGTTCAGTCCAGCGCTACAAAGGAAGAGTATTTTCCAACCTTCTTTTAACAATAACTGTCCCCCCAAAGCTCATCACATTTTATACGTAGTATATGCACATGCACAAACACACAAATATTTCAAAGATAAAATTAGTGTTATTGGGATTGAAGGTGGTGGGGAGAAGAGAGATTGGAGCCCTGCCTGGTCACTCACCTGAGACGTTTCCATCTCAGGAGCAGAGATTTTGATCCAAAAGATTCTTTTTAAAAAATAGTAAAACAAGTCATTTCAGTTTGCTAAATAGGAACACCACAGTCAGTAACGAAAGTAACATTTTAGCTATTTTCACAAGAAAAGGTAAGACTATCAGGCAGCTCTCTACGTGCTCCCGTGTGTAATCTAGTATTTTACCCATGTACTTGTAATCCCAGTTGATTTTTTGTGTTGAAAAATCATTTTTGCTTATATTGTTGATTTCCAAGTAAATTGGGTAGATATGGTTGAATAAGTAGAATGGGATCCTGTCTGACTGGAGGTAGTTTCTGAAAGCTTGTTGATCTTGGATGTTGTTTCTTTGGAGGCTTTGCCTTACATAATGAAAGGCATTTGCGCGTGACCCATAGATGAAAGAGTCTGCAGGAATTCACAGCAAATGGCCCTGATCCCTCTTCATATCCTGACTCCAGATTCTTTTCCCAAGAATGTACAGCTGGGTCACTCTATACATTTCCTTGTACACAACCTGCTGAGGCAAGACGCATTTACCTTTTTATAGATACGGATGTCTGCAGTGGCTGTTGAGTTTTGTTATTGCTACTTCTGGACATGTGCCAAGGAAATAAAAATGAGACAACATAGAAAGGATACTTGAAGTGATACAGGAGACTTTCATTTTATGTTATTTAGGGACTTTTTCTTCTACCTTTTGGGAAAATGTAGATTCTTTCACACAGCCACCATATATTCCATACCTGTTTGTGTGCCACATGCCACTGTGGGCTCTAAGGTTCAAGCAGCAAAGAAGATGGATACATTTTTCTACTTTTGTGTAGCTTGAATTTTGGTAATGACACAGACAATAACAAAAACTCCAGGGATGATCATATACTTGTAATTATGAATTAGGTTTGAGAAGGTTTTCCTGGACAGTAGTATTAAAACTGATATTGGAAAAGAGTTATAGGCTGAAGGAATGGAAATTTGAAGCCTTTGAAGGAGTAAGGCAATTGTTGAGGAACTGATGTAGCCAAAACATAAAGAGTGAAGAAGAAACAGTTTGGGATGAGCCCAGAGAGGGAATAGAGGCCAGATTCTGAGATTCAGGCCAAGCAGATCCCTGGGCAGATGGCATCAGTGTCACATGGGACCATGCTGGGCAGGTGAACTTGCAGAGCACCTTGGATCACCTGAATCAGGACCCCTGGGGCAAGGCCGCCACCTTGTCCTACCGAACTGTTGATAATCTACTGAAGTTGAGCGACATATGCATGGGGCCATTCCACTCGCCTCTCTACCTTGTATAGGT
>RJWM01048598.1:0-11423 GCA_004363535.1 Dasyprocta punctata
CTGACCTTAAATCTTTAATATTCACAGAGCAAAAATAAGTAAGAAGGCATAGGATTGTTAGGATTTAATTAAGGTTTGTTTATATATCAATGAACAAAGAAAGAACCCATCTTTCCAACTATCAGTGAAATATTTATACAGAATGGGCTCAATACTGAGCCAAAAATAAAATAGTGAAAGATAGATCCATGGAAATTATGTTTATTGATATTAATAGAATGAAAAGATAAGAAATTTCAATCATGTAAATAACTCAACAATTCAAAGAAAGAATCATGTGTAGAATTACAGATTTAAAGTAATGCGTGACAATAAAAAATATGCATTAAAGTATTTTTGACACAAAGCCAGATAAGTACTTGAAATATTAAGATAGGGAGTTTTTTCTTTCAAATGAGAAATAATAAAAAGAGTCACAACACTAAACTATTTCTTCTCAAGATATAATTTAAGAATTACTTTCTGGTTACTTTAGGCTGGTTAGTGTGTGTCCTTTGTGCATATCCCCTTAAAGGAACAGAATAAAATGGAAATGCTGTATGGAATAATAGCTTAGGCCTAATTATGATACTGTAAGATTAATTTTTTTCCTTACTCACTTATAAAAGTTAGTTATGTGAATCTTCTACAAAACCAGTATTATTTGCTATGTTTTATTGTGTTTTTTGAAGTAAAATTGTTAGATAAATTGTGCTGATAAATTCTAGGCTTCAAATTTAGAATAAATTACATCTAAGTATTAGGATCCCTTTGTAATTTCACCTCTAACATTTCCATATATATATATATATATATATATATATATATATATATATTCGGATATATATGTACACATAAAAACTATATCATTTAAGTTTTATGCATTAGTAGACTGAATTTCTTCTTTCATGTAATTATATTAAATTTTAGTCTCTAATCACATCTATTATCTTAAGAATCCTACCATAAAGAGTGTTAAGCATCAATAATTTCGTTAATTTTAATCAGTGTGCCAAAAATGCTAGTTAATATTCATATACTTAGGTAATAAAAATAATGCCTTTTTACATAATATTAAATGCTTTCCTCCACCTCAAATTTCTTCTTTTGTCCAAACAAACTTTTATTTAAATTTAGTGCTTATTCTGCATTTTCAGGATATTAATTTAGTAGCATCCTCTTTCAGGGCAACAAAAATCTTTTATGTCAAATGACTATATTTTTTCTTGTAAAGGCTACTGTTCTCTATTGTGCATTAGGATCATGTGTATATATCCCAACTCAAAGTGTGAGCTCATAAGAGGACATTCATGGTGGATATTTTAGTATTCTCCTGGCAGGTAACACACATATGTATATGCAGTCATATGTTTCTCATGATGGGGATATTCTGAGGAACGCCTCATTGGAAGATTCTGTCATGGTAGCAACAAACTAAGATGGTTATTATACCACTAGGAGATAAAATCTTATAAGATTACTATCATAAATGCATCCAATCTTGACAGAAACTTTTTCAAGCGGCACATGACTATAACGATGTTACAGTACCTTGCACTTATTAGCTGCTGAATAAACATATTAAATGAAAAAGAAAATGATGCCTCTTACCATTTTTTTGAAGCAACTTCCCCAGAGTCAGTTTTGCTTTTCTTGACTTAATAATCATGTCTAGTTTTCAAAAACTTGTTTCTGTGGCATTTACTTCAGAAGATATTTTACAAATCCTTCATATATTTCAAAGTTTATCTGTGATTTTCCAGAAGGATTGAGCCAGAGTTGTGATTTCTTTAGCTTTAGGATCTCTTTTTGGATTTGAATGCATCTTCTGATCCATCAAAATGGCTACACGCTTCGTGAAATATGTAGCAAGCAATATTTATCCTTAAAGGATGAAGAATGGACTAATTCAGGGAAAACATAAACATGACTTTGTAACATGATGGCATCATCTTTGTATTCACAAAGGCTGAGAATTTTTGTTTTGTGAGTGCACTGTGGGATGCTGTAATTTTTAATGTCAAAGAGTATTATTCTCAAAAGCACATGGTCCTCATGGGTAAGACTTTTCCACAAGGTTCCTTCCTTTGAAGAGAGAGCAGGTGGACTGCTCTTGCTTCATTCTCCACTACATGTGAAAGGTCTTGGAGGTTGAGTAGAACTTGTTAGTGTACAGTGCTAACCAAGCTCAGATTCCCATATTAGTGAGCTCCGGTTCTTGGTTGCTGGGCAATACTGCCACTTTACCCAGAAGGACAGATTCTAAGATAGATATGAGACTTTTAAAATTATGAAACCAGTCTTTTGTAACCTTATTCTTTCTACTTAAGTCCTCTGTTCAAATTCTTCAAATCCAACTTTGACCTGTGTGTGTGTGTGTGGGTGTGGATGTAAGGGGGAGGTTTTAGTAATTTTTCACTTTAGCTGACAGGTGTCTGGAACAATGGGCTCTATATATGAGTTTGCTATTGAAGTTAGTAAAATATCTTAGACTTAGCAAAGAAAAGAGTTTATTTTCAATAGAGAGGGATGAAGCATAATACCTGAATCCAAGAGTGCGTCCTGTGATAGATTACACTACCATTCAGCAGATACTTACTCTCCATGTCTGTCTGCCATGGGCAGAGAATACTAAGGAGCCCCATTACTACTGGCTTGACCATATGATTTACTGTGAACCCTGGGCTAGGGAGACTATATCAGCACATCAGTTGTGCAGGAAGAGTTTAAAAGTTCAACCCACCTCCTTGTGGATAGAAGCCACTCCTTTGACTTTGTCCTAAGATGAGGAAGATGCAGGAAGCAACGTAATCCATCAGAACAGTCACGGCCAACTCACACAACTGCGAGTGAACTCTTCGTTGTTATAATTAACTGAAACTTAGGAGATTTTTTTCTGTGAATCAGACTGCACAAAAAGAGGCCCAGCTCTTTATTTAATGAATGAAGAGCTAATGTCTGAAGATGGCATTTGGAGCTAACCTTTCTGTCAGACGGCTACAAGTAGAAAGTATCAAACTCAAAACAATGTTTATTCTGGAAATCATTAAGTAAATTAGGAACAAAGGCATTTGTCCTAAACAAATTCTTCCATCCATTGTGCAAAATGCAACACTGACATGAAACAAAAAAGAACTGAAAACAACAACTTTGAAGTTTACTGGCAGATGGGCGCCATCGCCTCTGAAACTCGAATGCGTGCTCACGGCCGTGCGTCCTGTGACCCTCAGCCCAGCCGTCTCGTTTCCAGGCATTCAGTAACTTTTGTTTGCATTTTTGCATCCACTTTCTCAAGAGCCAAAATATTTGAATAAATGTATTTTTAGTTGTAGCTACTATGTTGTACAAATATTATAGGAACCGGGCTTCGTCTGCTTTTTAATTTTAGCTTCAGAACACTTGATTTTTCTTCTGATTTAGTATATGTCTATCTTTTGTTAAATTGTTGACTTTCTTTTTCATAATTCTGACTGAGGTTGCGGGTATATTTTCCCTCCTGTAATTGTAGAGTGGAATATACGTATTTGTCCAGGGTGTATACATATGTGTAGAACATTATTAATCTGAAAATCTGAAATTCAGAAGAGTGTGAAATCTGAAAGGATCTAAAATCCTGGTAGAGCTCAAGGAGTTTCAGCTTTGGAAGTTTTTCAGATTTCATGTTTTCTGACTGGGGGTGCTCAACCATCTGTACAAATATTTCGACAACAACCACAAAAAACCCAAAGCCATCTGAATGCTGAAACGTTTACGGTCACAAATGTGAGGTGTGATAAAAATATGGCAAGTGTTTAAATAAAAAGATTTATTACTTCCAAAGACACATTGCCACGAAGCCCTCCAAAAATATTCGCTCACTTCTAACACACATTTCATTTTTCTCAGCACCTTCTGAAGCAGTTTAGAGTTTACATTTACAGCAATTTCTGTCAAAAAGAAACTTGCAGTATGGCCTCATCCACTACGTTTACCAGAACTGGCATCATGTGACTTCTGACTTTCTCCCAAAATGAAAATGACCACGAAAGGCAGTGTTTTGGATGGTTCAAGGTGTTGAGGCAGCCATGAGAGCACAACTAAAGACACTCATGAAAGAAGACTTCCAGAACTGCTTCAGAAAATAGAACAATGGGATAAGCGTATTCTAAGTGAAGGAGAGTGTGAGGGGAGTTAAAAGCAATGTACCTTTTACTGTAAAAATTACTTTTTAAAATTTACTGTTCTTTTTGATCCCACATCATAGTTCAGGTAATGGATGCTAAATCTTCAGATAAATGTCGCATCGAGAGCTAACCAGTGTCACGGGACAGTGGGCGCTCGTCCCAGTAAAGGGCACTGGCGCTTCCTGTATATCCGTGGAAATAGACACGGAGCATTACTCTGGAGATGATGGCTGCCAGTTTTTCTTTTCTAGAATTTTTTTATGTCTCCAAACTTATCTCAATCATTCATTCTAATCGCCTGTATCTCAGTCCACATAATCTACCTAATTATGTGTTTTATTGATACCATTCTTTACACTTTATTTATGCATACACAAAACTCATTGCTTGCCTCAAATTTCACATTATCATCTTTGGTATTATTGTTTAACTGTAAAATCAAACAGTAAAAAAAAAAATGTTTGAAAGAAACAAAACCTCAAAATTGCAGGAGGGGACTGGAGATGTAGCTCCGCGGCACAGCGCCTGCCTGGCAAACGTGAGGCCCTGAGTTCAATTCCCAGAACTAAAAAGGAGGTCTAAAGAATTATAACCAGTTCATCAAGTATAAATATTTTAACACAAATTTATGTCTGTTTCTTATAAGAGAATACACGGAGTATACAAATTTCAATAATGATAGCAAGTTGGCTTCAATTTCACTTCAAAAATGGAAAGTATTGAGAAAGATTTAGAGCAGAAAGAAGGCAAATATAGTTTCTATTCTCATGCAAGCAAGGAATTAAATATGTTTTTCTCAAATTTTATAATATGAAAACATAAGCTCAAGTATCCATTGTGGGGTGCAGGCACAAATAGCATGCGTAGTTAATGAGCAGAAGCCGTCACAAGTTGGCTCCTGAGTGACATGAGATGTTTTTCCACATTGGTAGAAATCTCCAGGTTTAAGTCCTCTCTGGACAAACTGCAGACCAGGGAATGCACAGTTGTATGTGAATCCAGGGAGTGTAGGGAGGGAAACAGGAATGAGTGATCACATGGAAGGGCAGGGACTTCAAAGAGAGAAGGTCTATGGAAATACAGGGGATTTTTAGCAATGTTAGTTACTTGAGTTGCAGTGCAATTCTTTCCTCTCGCCAATGTGAACTACAATCCAAATTCCTTAATAAAATACTTCTAGGTCTAACCTCGCACTTTTGAGAAGAAGCGTTGGCAAAAGGGAAAAACAAAAGTAGAACACAAAATATTCATTTTATGACTTAAAGAAAATTATTAATAAAATTAAGAGCAAAATATTGGGAAAAATAAAATAAAAATGTAGCCAGATGCAGTAGCTCGCACCTATAATCTCAGCTCCTCAGAGGCTGAGGCCAGAGAACTCCAAGTTCAAAGCTGTTCTGGGCAACTTAGGAAGACCTTGTCCCAAAATTTAAAGAAAAAGGGTTGGGGGTTGTTATGGTTTGTGTCTGGATATGCCCCCCAAAGCTTCATGGGGTCATAGGGGTTGGATTTTTCAGAGGTGGGAGAGTCTAGCATTTGTGATTGGTTCGTTGTCTTGTGCTGGGATTGGTGGTGTGAGTGGTGCACCCGCCCAGGGGCGGGGAGATGGCATACAATATAAGGGAGGGAAGGAGGCGTGCCTCTGTCCTTTTCGCTCTTGTTGCTTCTGTGTCTTCCATTGCCATGAACGGCTGCCCTTCTGCCACACCACCCTACCTTGGAGCCAGCTGAGTATGGACTGAAACCCCCACAAACTGTGAGCTAAATAAATCTTTCCTTCCTTAATGTTGGGTGTTGGGTATTTTGTCTCAGCAACGAGAGAAAAGTAACTAAAACAGGGGTATAGCTCAGTGGTAGAGCACTTGCCTAATACGTGAGTCCTTGGATTTAATCCTCAACACCAATAAAAAATGAATGGACAAATGAATAAATAACAATAAAATAAAATAATGTGTAGTCTACATGAGAAAAGAAACAAGGCAAATATTAAGGAGGCATAAAAATAAGATTATAGAAGTAAATTTAAATTCCTCCTTTAAGACAACAAATAATAAACAGTTGAAAATAGTAAAATCCTTATGTGATTAATGAAAAGCACCAATGGAGCATGCTAATAATACCAGTAATAAAACTCATTCTTATTGGCCTTATTATGTGCCTAGTACTGTGCCAATTGCTGTATCTTCATTATTTCCTAAATTTGCACGTTTATAAATGGAGACACGTAAACTTGGTTAGTATGACAGAGGTTGCAAGTATGGGATCATGATTCGAAACAGTCATGCTGAGTTGTCATGTGTTAAGACCAAATTTGACAAAATATAAGTGGAGAAATCTGAAAGAATAATTTTGCCATTCATTCATTTATTCTTTGGTCCTGTGGACTGTATCCCAGGTCATTGCACTGAGCTAAATCCCCAGTCCTTTCTTTATTTTTTATTTTGAGACAGGGTCTCCCTAAGTTGCTAAATTGCTAAGTTTCTCAGGCTGGGCTCAGCCTTGCAATCCTTCTGCCTCACTCTCCCAGAGTGCTGGGATTATAGGAATATTCCATGAAGTCCAGTTTTAAGGAACTTCTATACTTGAAATTATAATGTTTTGTTACTTGTTTGCTGTGGAAAAATATTTTCTTCATTATATATGTGTCATAGTGAGTTTAAAATGTCACTATTTAGCACATGTTTAAACTTCAATAATCCTGTTATATTTAATTCAACTAGAAGAAAGACCTATTTTTCTACTTGTATTAATTGTGGAACAAGAAACCTAAAGGGTTATTATAGCAAAAGCATAAAAATACAAAGCAAAATCTTGAAAATTTGATTAAAATTCTTAGCACTGATGAGAGTTCTAGAAGTCAGGTACATAAAATGAAACACATTTTTGAAATATTTTCTATAAACTATGTGCATATCATGAATTGCATGTTTGCATCCATCCCAAATTCAGATGTTGAAACGCTACCCTTTAATGGGAGGATGTTAGGATGTAGGGGATGACCTTCAGGAGGTAATTATATCCTGAAAGTGAAGCCCCATGATGGAATTAGGCCATTTTAAGAACACCAGAGAGCTTGCTTCCTCTGTCTCTGCTCTCTGCCATGCGAAGACACAACTAAAGATCCAAACCAGGAAGCAGGTTCTCACCAGAGACTAGATCTGCCAGCAACTCAGTTTGGACTTCTCAGCCTTCCCCAGCATAAGAAGGAACTTTTTGTTTTCTTAAATTAGGTAGTCCTTGGTAATTCATTATAGCAGCTTGAAATGACACTAGATATATCTGTTAAAAAAAATTTTAAATTCCCAGTCTAATAGGTGGCAAAATATGAAACATCTAAAATTAACCTTAAATAGTATACGTAAAGAAGCCCTTCTCCACTGTTGGTGGGAGTGTAGACGGGTGCAACCACTGTGGAAATCAGTGTGCAGATTCCTCAGAAAACTAGGATTAGAGGTCCTATTTGACCCAGCTATTTCTTTTCTGGGTATCTTTCCAGAGGAATTAAAAACATCATAACACAGCAGTATAGGCACACCCATGTTTATAGAAGCACACGCTGTAAAAGCTAAATCTTGGAAACAATCCAAATGCCCATCAACCAAGGAATGGATAAAAAAGATGTGATATTTTTATACAATACAGTACTACTTAGCCATAAAGAAGAATAAACTGGACAGACTTTTATAGGTTAAAAGACGCAATTTGAGATCATGCTCATAAGTGAAATAAAGCACTTGTGATTTATTATGATGTGTAAACATCATGTCTCCCTTGTGGAAGAAATTAAAAGGGTAAATAAGGTCTAAAATGTAAAATAGATATTGTAAAATGGGAAAAATGTTCAAAAGGAAAGAGGAACTAGGATGGGTAAAAGGGGAAAGGACAATAGGTAAAAGGGAAAAAATGCAAGTCAGTTATATTACTAGTGTTTCTTAGATCATTAAAAAGGAAGGTTTGTGCTAATATTGATTGGAGAAATTTTTATGCCATGTTTTATACCCTGAGCAACTACCACATGTACTAATACCCACATGTACTAATAAACAAAACGAAAACATCATCAACCCTCTAAATCCTCTCAGTTAAAAATGAGAGACCTGGCATGGAACACGGAGTGTGGACCCTAAATCTTACATTTGCAGCCATCACACTCTGACCCGAGACATCACTAACCCGAAGCTCTAATTTCACAAGGGAAAACACAGTCCCAGAAAGATCATGCAGTAGTGAAAAGAAAGCGGTACCTGTGTGTAGGGTCAGGTATCTTTAAGTTCTGGATGGTCACTTGCTGGCTGTCAGAAAGCTTAGGCAAAGTCACCTATTCCCTGTGACCTTCTGTGAAACGAAGATATTGAATGAGTTGATTTCTAAAGCCTTGTCTAGTTCAAACTTCACAGGAGTTAGTGTGTAACTGAGCCAAGGACAGAAGACAGATCATTACGTTGAGCTCAGTGTTAATGCCACAACACAAAGTCAATGTTATTGGAGAACACATTGTGAAACGTAGCTCACAGATGCTACTCTGAAGGGGCTTTCTGAGAGCATTTAATTAAAGCTTATATGAGTTTTTTTCTTTTTGCATGATGCTTATTGAATAAAAGTATACTCAATATCAAAATTTTTTTTAAAAAAGCATGAACCTAATTCATAATTCTATCACATTTCTCATTTCTCATTTAATCATTTGGTGAACGTTGTTTCAAGGTCACACTATTTTTTTTTTGTCCTAATATAGGCATTTTTTTTTCTCACAAAAAATGTGATATTATGTGGCTTTGTTTTGGCTCCTAATAAACAGTGTATTTTTTTCTGTTAATAATCTAAAGTATAAAACAGTGTCACATGGGCACAAAGTAGTCTGCTGAACGAATGAAACATAACTGATGTCATAGCTGCTGTATGGATTCTAGTTTTAAAATTGTCTTTGCTCTTTCTTGTTTGCTTTCATGAATAACTTGTAAAATACTCCCAGAGCTAAATAGGTACTATCCTCATTGGGATAAAATAAAATGAAAGAAACACTATATAAAAGACTTTGTACTTTCAAAAATACTTAATAAATACATACTGTTAAGAGCACTACAGCAAGGTTCACTGCCTCCCATTTTCACTAGTAGAATTGGAGAGAGCCCATTTGGCCTAACCCTCTAGAACTCTAGGTATTGTTTTCAAAAAGTATTGCCCAACCATTGTGGGTTCCTCAAGGTGTCCGCCAAGTAGTGCAGTACGACATGAAACACCGCCCCGAGACAGACTGCCCCAGCGGCACTGGGTCTCTGCTACTTGGAACTGTGTTGCCTTGCATTTTGGGCAAGTAACTTAACATCTCTGTATCTGGAGACTGGAACCTGGAATAGGAGTGTCTTGCAGGGGTACACGTTACAAAAGATGATATATGTAAAGGAAATAGAAGAATGTCTGGCAGATGGTTAAGAGAGATTTTAATTGTTAACTATTTTCATTATTCTTTGATTACAAATGTATCTGAGAACTTTAATAGGTGAGTTAACCTTATGTTTCTCCTGTTCTCAACCATACATTCCTATGGTTAGCTCCTTTATTTTATATTCAAGGATTCAACTTTTTTTCTTTTCTTACTTCCAAGGCAGTTTTTGTATGTTACAAATATTACTCTGGTCCCTCTCACATATTGCAAATAAACACCATATTTGCAAAGAGGAACTCTGAAACCCAGAGAGCCTAATCATCTCATCTTGTATGGTTCTGTCTAGCTTTCTTTATTTTTTTCTTTCATTCTTTGTAACAAAACATTCTGTTGGTCGGTTGGTTTACTGTTTTTTAATTTTTGCTGAGTCGTTCATTTCACTCTTTTCTTTCTCAAATTTAACTTAAATTTTGAAAATACCCTGTGAACAAAGACCTCTGGAGAAACAGTAATTTTAAGAGCATTATATTCTCACCTCAAACATTTATTTCTATTTGTCTTCTGTGCTTCAGTGCTCGGTGCACACTTTCAGAAACCTGTCCCAGACATTCATCCCTGCTCAGTAGTGGCCTGTAAATTTCCAAGGTGGGCTTCCAGATTTCTGCTCCTCGGCCCTCTCCCCTACAGTGTAGGTGGGGCCTATGAGTCGGAGGGGCTTTCCTGCCTGTGGTTAGGTTCTATGACATGGCAAAGGTGAGAAGCTTTTTTAAGATTTAATTAAGGTCCCAAGTCAGTTGATTTGAGGGTTAACTAAAAGGGAGATTTCCCTTGGTGGACTTGATTGAATGATAAAAAGCTTTTTAAGTTAAGAGAGAGACTGGGTTAATCCTGAAAAGGACATTTTCCTGCTGCCTTTGAAGAAATGAGTCACCACCTTGTGAGAAGGCCACCAACAGAGAACCCATAGGGGCCTCAGCTGCTGGGACCCGCCTCTAGCTAACAGCCAACAAGAATGAAAATGTGCTGGTCCCACAAGCACAAGAGATTGAACTCTGACAAGAGCACACACTGCAAGAGGCCTCCAAGCTCCTGAAAGCAAAGTAGCATGGCCAACAGCTCGGCTGAATCTGTGGGAGATCCTGACCAGAAGGACTGAATAAACAATGCAGGAACTCCCGACCTGTGGAAAAAGTAAATACATGTTTTTTTAAGCCACCAAGTTTGAGGAAATGTATTAAATAGTATAATAAATACTTACCAGATCAATGGCCCAAGCTTGTAATTGTAGCTAATCCTAAAGCCAGGGCAGCAGAATTGCAAGCTTGAGACCAGCTTGGGAAACTTAGTGGGACTCTGTCAAAAATTTTTAAGAAAAGGATAGGGGTGTGTCTCAGGGCTCCTTGCTCTCACTCCCTAGTACTGCAAAAACAAGAGGAAACAACATCTTTGGCCTCCTTTTGCATGGGGTCCTTGCTTTTTCTATGCTGGTACATATCTTGACATACTTAAACAGTTTTCCGTCTGTTTGCATGTTGGTCTGAGCACACTGCGTTCTATGACAGTAGGTGCCACGCTTCCATTGCCTGCCTGTCCTCTGAAGGGCTGAGCGTTTGGAGACCGCTGAGTCAGATCCCCAAGGTCAGAGTGAGCATTAACACAACTACACGTCCGCAATCTGCCTGAGGCTCTCTGGCCAGGTGTATTTTGTTTTACTTGTGCCATTATAAAAACTGTTATCCATTCATTTAACTCTAAATTTAGCAATATTAAAATAGAAGTGCTTGGTTTCTAAATTTATTTTTAAGTAATGAAAAAAGCACCTGACTTCTAGTATCTTTTACAAATTTACCACATGACCCTGGGCGTGCCAGGTGACCTTGCTAACCTTGGTCTCC
>RJWM01048599.1:0-11420 GCA_004363535.1 Dasyprocta punctata
GTGGTAACTGCTAATTTGGTATCTCTAACCCTAGGAGCAAGATCTACAGTTTTATAACAACATCCAACATAAACCAGGAACTTGTACACAGTGAGTTTCACCTTGAGTGAGTGATTTTATCCTGTGGGGAAGGGGAACTTAGGAGGGATAGTGACCATGACAGAACAATAGCTGGAGAGAAATGTACTGTAAGCAAGGCTGAAAGACAAAGGATGATCATCCAAACTTTGGGAGCTAGAGAAGAGGACAGGAGAGAAAGAATGAACACAGAACAGAGAAAAGAAACCAAACAATAAAGTCAAAACCTAAACAACCACCCTCCAAAAAAATTCCTCTGGTGCCTCCAGTTCCGTGCTAGTTCCCTCATCAGACCTGGAGTCTGTACTGAGTGACCCCACCAAGTCTGCAGTATGATTGCTGCTGGGCATGGGGTTGATCTTGGCCACACCACTCACATGTCATCCCTCCACTGGCCAGAGCTGCTTGCCTGCTTGGGCCGCCAGTCACCGAGCAGAGGGCTTCTTCCAGTCTCTCATAACCAGGGCTAAGACAGGCTTTTGGCCCCCAGCAGAATTGAGTCTGGATGCTCCCAGCTCCTACTTCTCTGCAGACTTCACCCCAGTCTACTGTCAGACTGCCAGCTGTCTACCCTGCCTGGATGACCCTTCCTCTTTCCACTCAGGGATGTTGGAGCTGTTTTGCTGCTGGAGTTCAAGCCCCAAGTCCTTTCAAACACAATGACAGTCCTGACCCCAGTGCTGTTGTTCCACAGGACTCTGTGCTGGGCATGTTTGGGTTTTTTAGCTCACTCACCAACAGTTGATTCGGGGGTGGGGGTGCTCAGGAAACAGTCTTGTGTTTTGGAGAACATCACATGCACTGTTGAGAAGAATGTGTATTCTGATGTTGTGGGGTGGAACATTCTGTAAACATCTACCAATTCCACTTGTTCACAGGTTTGATTCAATTTTGATATTTCTTTGTTGACATTTTTTCCAGTTTATCTATCTAGCTATCTATTTATTTATTTATTTTTGGTATTGGGAATCAAACTCACAACCTCACACTTTGCCAGGCAGGCATTTATGTCACTGAGCTAAATCCCCGGCCTTATTTTTTGAGACAGGGTCTCACTATGCAGTTCAGGCTGAACTTGAACTCACTTTGTAGCCCAGGCTGGTCTCAAACTCACAACGATCCTCCTGCCTCAGCCTCCCAAGTGCTGGGATTAAGGGCGTGCGCCACCACGCCCTGTTTATCTATCTATTTACAATAGTAGGGTATTAAGGTCCCCCATTACAATCGTGTTACAGCTTGTTTGATATTTCATGTCCATTACTATTTGTTTTATATAGTTGGATGCTCCTATATTTGGTTCACACATATTTATGATTATCTCTTCCTCTTGAAGTTTTGCTCTAACAAGTATGTTGTGATTTTTTTTTAATCTCTTTTGATCAGTCAGGGTGCTCAGGAAACGGTCTTGTATCCTCACTTCTGTCTCTGACAGAACAAGACTCTCGGTCCAGGTCATGTCTCAGTCTCCCAGTGAGGAGCAGAATTGCTTCATTGATAGAGAGTTCTTGAGCTACACAGCAATAATTACACAAAATGTGTTTCATGGAAAGGAGTTATGGGTCAGGCAAGGTGGAGAACCCCAGCAGCAGGTAGATTGAGAAATGGGGAAACCAACTCCCGCTTCCCCATCTTCAGTCTTGCCATGGTCACCAAAATGGTTACCACCATTTAGGCTCATGTGCTCACATTCCTGTGCTGGCCCACTGACCAAGTCAAAGGAGGCCATATCTTTGAGTAAAAAGGAAAAAGGATTTATTCAAAGTTAGCCACTGTAAAGTTGGTTCACAAGGGAGATGGAAAGGAAAGGTTTAATGGGGTTGAATGTAGGGTTTGTTTGCTTCAAATCAGCATCTCACTTTTACAGGTAGCCAAGGGCCTTTTCTAGTAAGGAGCAGAAGATAATGTAGATCGTTGCACTGCACTTGCTCTGTCACTTCCTGCCGTCTTCAGCTCATCCTCAGCTTTCTTGTGGAAAACAAACCAAGCTGCTGGCCTCCTGGGGCTGGCATCTGCATATTTTGTCACTTCTTTGGGGCTGTGTGTTCAGCAAGAGGGAGTTTGGAGAAGTTGCTTATTATATTTCAGAGAAAATAACATAAGCGCCTGTTACAGTTGGGATGCTTGTTTGTGATGTACCACTAGGAGGCAGAAGCAGCCCACGGAGAGGAAGTGGAGTTTGTCAAGGTGTTGTGCTTCATCACTTAGAATTCTGCCCTCTACAGTATGCAATATTACAACCATTGTTAAATTCCTATCATCTTGTTTTGAAAGCCTATATGGTTATTGTTATAGGGTTTTTGTTGTTCTAGTTGTTGTTTGTATGTCTCTTGTTTTTTGTTTTTCTTTTCTGTGTTTTTTTTTCCCTTCTCTTTAAAAGAAAAAAAGAAACAAAGACAAAAAAGAATTCTGTCCTCTAGGATTCGCAGCATAAAAACTCCATTTATGCTCAGTAGAACTGGGATTTGGGCCATGGTCTCAGTTCTGATTCCATAGCATATTGGTCTCAGGACCAGAACACCTCCCTGTACTCTCACATCTTTTTAAAATGATGTCCTTAGCCAGGTGTAGTGGCACATGTCTGTAATCCCCGCACTCAGGAGGCTGAGGCAGGAGGATCTCTGCAAGTTTGAGGCCAGCCTGGGCTGTACAGTGAGTTCAAGGCCAGCCTAAACTATATAGTGAAACCCTGTTTCAAAAAAAAAAAAGTCCTGTCTAGGCAGCAGTCATAGCTCATGTTCTCTTACCTAAGCACTGATTTGTTTTGTTTTGGTTTGGTTTGGTTTTGAGACAGAATCTCATTATGTAGTTCTGACTGGCCTAGAACTCAGGGCAATCCTCCTGCCTTAGCCTCCTGAGTACTGGGATTACAGGCAGGTAATCCTGGCATCCCAGGGCTGATAAGGAGCCACCGGAAATGAGGACACTTGAGCATTGTAATTGTTTGGAAAACCTCCCCCACCCCCACCACCTTTACCTGAAACCCACAATTATAAAACAGAGAATTTCCAGGATCAATGCTGCAACATTACAAGCTAAGCTAACCAGGTGATACTGCTTTTAAGGGAGCGGGAAAGGAGAGGTTTAATGGGGGCAGAGGCGATGCAGAAGGACCCACGTAATGCTGCGGTGACAGCCTCCATCAGAGCCATTGCTGACAGTGGCTGAACCCTGCCAGGCTGGGGGTTGGGGGTGGGGTGCTGAGTGCCAGGGGCAGGGTACCATTTTCCCTCCATTGCATTCCTGTCGAATTAGCTACACAGAGGTTTAGCAACTCGCCCAAAGTCATAGAACTGGAAGGAGGCACAGAAAGGATTTAAATTCAGGTTTGACACAAACCCATGGTCTCAGCTACTACTTACTGAGTACTCACTTCAAAGGAATTGTCTTTCTTTTTTCTTTAGTTCAAGGTGGGCTTTGGTAGAAGATTGTAGGAACTTTGGGTTAGGCTTCTGGAAACAAAGCTGGTAGCTCTTCAAGACAAGGTTAAACCCATGTGGTAATCCAGGAAGGAGAGTTTCTCTCCCCTTCACCCCATTATATTGAACATTTACAATGTATGAGGATGGTGATAGTAGTGACCTCAGCAGTGATAGTATTGGAAGGGCAGGTGGATCAAGGCCAGTGACATGGAATTGAGGGGTAGTGACATGGAGCAGTCCAGTGACACCATTCATTTACACTCAGAGAAGTGCACTCAGAGGAGCCTGTCAAAAGCTGCCCAGCCTCAGCAGCATCCTGAACAGGTGTGCAGACCAGGATGCAGGCCCAAGGAGTACACCTGATGTCCCCAGGTATTAGAGCAAGGTCACTCATCCTTCGGAGCTGGTCACCCTCTCAGGTGGCCCATGGGTGTGTGAGGTTGTCCAGCAATTTCTCCTCTTTCCCTTGGCTTGGGACCAGACCACCTAGTTCATGCAGTTTACTCTCCAGGTGAGACATCCTTGGGAGGTGGCCTCTCCTCTCCTCTAGGTTTTGCAGAAACCAATCACCCTAGGCTGGTGCCAACCATGCCTTCCCTTGCCCATTTTACCCTCTGTGGATCTACACCTGGGTGGATACAGGCACTGACTAAAGTCTAGGCTCTTGTGAGAGGACAAAATTGAAGGAGGTCAGTTAGATCCTCACAGGTCCAGGTGGCCCATATTGTCACTGAGCCCAGCCTGTCAGCCATCAGCTGGGAGAAAGTGTCCGCAGAAAGAGAGCAGGAATGGCCTGCATTGTTGTCAGGCACAAGTGCACACTCAGAGGCTGAGAGTTGCTTGATGCAGGGCAAAGCATCCTCGGATGCTGAGTCAGGGCCCAGACTGACTTTCCCAGGAGGCACTGAAGTGGCCAGTGACTGCAGCCTTTTCTTCATCACTTTGAAAAAATTTCAGCATGGTGCAGTGGCATTGCCTATAGTCCCAGGGTGTTACCAGCTTTTCATTGCTGTGACCAAATGCCAGAGAACAACCACCAAAAGGAAGAAAGGTTTTCGTTTGGTCTCAGTTTCAGAGGCTTTGGTGCATGATCAGCTGGCTCCATTGCTGTGGGCCTGAAGGGAGGCAGGGACAAGATATAGTCCTCAAGGTCATGCCCCCCAAGCTCCACTCCCTTCAGTGAGGATCTACCTCCTGTTTCCATCACCTCCCAATAATGCCACCACATTCTGATCTCATCAATGTATTCACCCACTGATGAAGTTAGAGCCCTTGTGATCCAGTCACCTCTCTAGCCCCCAGCTCTGAACACTGCTGCATTGGGGACAAAGACATCTCCACAAGAGTCTTTGGGGGATACTTCATATTCAAACCATAAAAGACTGCAGCAAGAGGTTCACTTACCCAGGATTTTGAGATCAGCCTGGGTAATACTGTAAAACATTGTCTCAAAAACAAAAAAATAATTTTTTAAAACAGGTGTGGTGGTGCACACCTGTAATCCCAGCATTTGGGAGGCTGAGGCAGGGGGATTGCTGTAAATTCAAGGCCAACCTAGACTACACAGTGAGTTCAAAGCCAGCCTGAATTGCATAGTGACACCCTGTCTCAAAAAAAAAAAAATTAAATACCAGAATAGCATGGCATATAGAAAAGTACCCAAATCACAAATGTATAGCTCAATGGTTTTTATAGAAATAATCACACCTAAGTATTCAGGAACCAGATCAAGAAATAGGACATTGCCTAAACCCCACCCCTCATGCCCCTTTCTAGTTGTTATTGCCTCCTCCTCTATCCTCACTTCTCATCCTTCCCACTCTCAGCCCCACCCCCAGCATTTGTACCATCTTCCTGGGTGATTCCAAGGCAGAGACTGTGTTAAGGCTCCTCACTTTTATCACACTAGTTCCCCAACATAGCTGCATGTTAGGGTCACCTGGTGTTATGGTTTATACATTGTGTTAAGTTGAGAAGCCTAGAAGTTTAATTGAGTAACTCAGCAGCTCTACACCCTGGGGTATAGAGCACAAGCAGTTACCTGTTCATTGTGTCAATTTGAGAAGGTCAGAAGTTTAACTGAGAGACTCAGCAGGGAGCCAGGGTTCTTACTTTGTAAATATCCTCATCCTGTGCAAAGGAAGGCAAGGAGATTTGTGAATGCTACACCCACCCTGGAAGGGAGCCGGGTGACCTGTGTACAGTATACGGGAGAAAAAGAGGCTTGCTCTTGCCTCTTTTACTCTGGCTGCTTTTGCTTGGCTGCTGCCTTGAAGTGTTGCCCCAGTGTCCTGACACCCTGCGTTAGTGCCTTAGAGCCAGCTGATTATGGACTGAAACCTCCAAAAGCTGTAAGATAAATAAACTTTTGCTTCCTTAATTTTGGGTGTCAGGCATTTTGTCTCAGCAAGGAGGGAAAAGTAACTAAGCCACCTGGGGAGCACCTGTCCATTGAAGTGTGAGATGCAACAGAGGTAGCCAACAAGGCAATGTCATGTCTACCACTTGTCAGCCATGTGACCTCAAATGAGTTCCTTCTGCCAATGCAAGCCTACCCTGTGAAATGAGCACAGGACCACAGAACCTGCAGAACTGAGGCCAAAAGCCAGAGTACCAGGCCCAGTCATAGGATCTCCATATACGGCAGCTACCATTGTCATTTTTATTCCAAGTAAGTAGCCCCAGGAAGACTAAAGCCCTCCCTTCTTTCTTTCTTTCTTTTTTTTTTTTTTAATTTTTTTATTTTAAAGATACTAAAATCCAACAAAACAGAACAGAACAAAGTCAATCAAAACAAAGCAGTAGAACTGGTACAGAACTTCAAAGAAAAACACCAGGAAAACAACGGCCACCTCAGCATACCTTGTTACTTTCGGAATAGTTGACCATTCCATCAGGTATAGTAAAATCAAACCAAAAACAAAACACAACAAAACCAATAAAAACAGAGTATGAAATAAAGCAAAAAAAAATTAATCAGAATAAAGCAAAACAATGAGAATAATATTGGGCCTCAAAGACAGGACAGAGAAGAATCCCCCATATTTGCTACATTGCATACTATCATCTTCCCAAGAGATGCTCAGACTGCTGGCTCCAGGCCTACAAAATCAACCAAACAATACAAGCATTTAGTTGCTTTATGTACCATAGTTGCTGTCAACTCAGCCAGTCCTCTGAACCAGCAGGTTGCTTACGGTGGATAGGGGGAGTCCTTGATATTTAGCCCACCTGCCGGCAGGCCTACAAAGAACACATCTCTTTATCCTCCTGGAGTCTGCGCCAGTCACACACACTCACCAGGAAGGCAGGCTAGCTTGTCTTCTGGTTGGAGCCTCCCTGCCCAATCCCTCCCTTCTTTCAATGGCCCCAATGTGGAGAGGGAAGAGTGGACTCTGTGTGTATGGAAGGCAAGGATCTTCAACGGCAGCAGAGACACCAAGGGAAAGCGCACAGTTCCAGGAACCCACGGCTATGGAGGACCTTGGGCAGGCCTGGCTTGGGCAAAGCCAGTCCCTCTTCACCAAGAACAGAAGCTGACTGGCCGCAGGCTCTGCTGCTGAGAGCAGTTTAGGAAGAAAGAAGACAGCTTAGCTGAGCACCTACTGTGCTGCACATAGCCAGGCACTTCGTTCATGCCTTTAATTCTGTGAAGGGGAAGAGGGCAGACTCTTTCTTTCTTTTCTTTTTTTTAAGTTTGCATCTCTAACTGGGTGTGGTGACACATGCCTTTAACCCCAGCACTCGGGAGGCTGAGGTAGGAGGAGCGTTGTGAGTTCGAGGTGAGCTTGGGCTACAACGCGAGTGCAAGGCTGGCCTGAGCTACACAGTGTGACCCTGCCTCAAAAAACTAGGGCCGGGGGTTTGGCTCAGTGGCTTAAGCGCCCGTCTGGCAGGTGCGAAGTTGTGAGTTCAATCTGCGGTGCCACATACACAAAAAAAAGTTTGCATTTTTTCAGTACTGGGGATTGAACATGGCCTAGCTCATGCTACCCATGCACTTTGCTACTAAGCTACATTCCCAGCCCTTTTAATTTTTATTTTGAGACAAGGTTTCACTGAGTTACCCTGGCTGGCCTCCAATTTTTGGTCCTCTTGCCTCAGCCCCAGCCCCCTGAATAGCTGGGATTCCAGGCGCTCAACTCCTGCCTCAGGCTGGACTCATCCCTTTCAGCAGCCTGAGGCTCGGAAGCTGCAGCCTGGGCTTTCCTCACAGACCCTGGGGGCTGCGTGAGACGGGGTCCTGCTCTGTGGGCTGTGGTGTGCACACTGGCGACCCAAGGGACATTTTCTTCACTCGACTCTCTTCTCTATAGTGTTCCCAAAGCAAAACGAAGGTTTTTAGGCTATTGAGTACTTTTTCATTCATTGTACTTGTTTCAGGGTAAAATACTGACATTAGAACACAGAAAATACAGGTAAACAAACAAACAAAAATCATTATCTCTCGGTCTGGCCCAACAGAGGTGACCACTGTCAGTGCTTCTGCATTCATTGGTGCCATCTGTGAATCTGCAATAGCTGCGTGTGTATGTAGAAACTTACCAAAAAAGAGTCATAAAGCACACACTCTTAGATAATCTGCTTTTCTTCACTTTATAGTATTAGTGGCCATCTGTCAGTGTCATTGAACATTCATCTACATTGGTGGCTCTGCCTTAGAATCCCCTACAGAACCTTTAAAAATATTGATGCTTGGGTCCACCCCAGAGTCAAATTTAATCGATCTTGGCTGGGGCTGTGGCTGGGGATTTTGAAGAAAGTTGACAGCTGACTGCTAAAGCGGCCTTTTCTCACAAGGACACGCAGGCCATCTGCTACAAGGAGACAGGGTAACTGGACCAAATCCCTTTTAGGAAATTTAGGTTTATTCCAACTTTTATATTATTATAAAAAAAAGAAGTAGCACCTTTTCTGTAAAGGTTAGTTAGTGCTATATACATTTTAGCCTTTACAAGTCATAAGGTCTCTGCCACAACTGTTTAATTTAATTAATGTGGTACAAAAGCAGTCAGACAATGTGTAAATGAGTGAGCCCAGCCATGCTGCAACAAAACTTTATTTCCAACCATCAGTGGTAGCTAGATCTGGCCTCTCAGCCAGAGTTAGCTGACTCTTGTTATAGACAATGTGAAGTGAGTCTCCCTTGAAAGCAAACCTCCTAGTATAACATTAGTTTTATACTGTTTATTTTTAGAAGTAGGACCATTTGTCAGTGTAATTATGTATTTCCTGTGTAATGGAAAATAAGTTTAACTTGCTTCATATTTATTTGAAAGCATGATCTATGATATTCAGCTTATTATTGAGGGGGCACTGAGATGCTGTGGATCAAATACAGGACCTCATCTTAGTATTCCACTACTGAACTACACTCTCAGCCCCTCTAGGAGAGGGGTATAATCCACACACGGTCAGGAAGGGGCCATCAGACCTGCTTCTTGTCACTAGAATCTTATGTGCTACCATCTGCTTTAACCAAAAACTACTTTTTTACTTTCAGCCTCTCTGATCCACATCAGATTTTGGAGAATGATGTGGGCAAAAATAAGGAAGCATTTCCTGTCTTGAATACAAAGCCTGTGTATCTCAAATTGTGTCTCCCTAGGTGCCTGGAATTTAATCTCTATCAACTGCAGCCATGTGGATCAGTCAAACTATGTTGTCCAGCATCTGTAGACTGCTCTCAGAAACTTCCAGCATCAGCAACCCACCAGGGAGCAGCAGGAGAGACACCAAGAGGACCATTCATCTTGCACCTTCACCACCAATGTAAAACAGCCACAGCAGGGTTGGCAGGCACTTGACAGCATGTCGGGCTGAGTTTAGGTTGCCAAGTTTCATCTTCTTAGAGGTATGTGTGTGGTAGACTGATGAGACCTACTAGAAATGAAAGGGGACTTTGGGCATTGCCACTAAGACTAGACCTAGACAGTTTCTTTTTCCATCACAAAAGTCTGAACAGGAAGCAGTTACATGGGGGGAAACAGCAGAGGGGACTAGAACCTGGCTCTACTGTCTGATGCAAAGAAGTGGAAGTTCACAAGGGGAAAATGTTTTGTGATTGCATAAAGATTTTTGCGGCACCGGGGATTGAACTCACAGCCTCGCGCCTGCCAGGGCAGGCGCTTAAGGCACTGAGCCAAACTCCCAGCCCTGGTTTTTTGAGGCAGGGTCGCACTATGTAGCTGAGGCCGGCCTTGCACTCGCGTTGTAGTGATTGCATAAAGACTGATGATCAGAATTTAAAAGAATTGTAGAGAAAGTAGATTTTCCAAACTGCCTCTGGGTAGTTGCCATTGCACCATAAATGTGCGTGACTCCAGTGTCAGATGCATTAAAAGTTTTTTGCGTCTGGTCTGGGCAGCAATCTGGCAGGATTTGTTAACACATTTAATGTTGGGTGGCCTGTTGAACTGGAGTCTGTTTGACATGTTTGAGTTTTTAGATTCCATCGTCCTTGCCCCTGAACATGGCTGTAGATTATACTGACTTTTTCTGTGTTCTGTGTTAAATGCTTTACCAAATGTAGTGGTTTGGAGGTTTTCAGATTTTTTTTTAACCAAGGGATTTCTTAAAGAGGTGTCAACTTTTTGGTTGTTTTTTGTTTATTTTTAAATTTTTAGTGATGGAAACAAAAAAGCATCTAAAACTGAAGCTTCTGGAAGAACCACTTGTTCCTGTGTGTCTTGTATCTCTCCTTGAACTTGACTTATGCCTCCTGCAGGCCTTGTGCTTGAGGGCCAGGCCTCTGTTTACCACAGTCTTGGCTGAGGAGATGTTCATGGAGGACCTTGTAGGCATGAGGTGATTGTAGTTACAAACCTTCACAAAGGACTTGATCTTCTGTCTCTTAGCGATTTTCTTCTTGCCCATGGTGGCTGTCACTTTGCAGGGATAGCAGTCAATTCTAGCCCCCAGGGCACAGCTATAGGGATGGTGAGAGGTGCTGTCGTTGATGTCCTTCATGACGATGGCTTTGCGTCTGGTGTAGCATCCGGGAAGGACCAGCACCACTTTCCCAGTTTCATGAATTTGCCCATTTTGACAGCATCAAGCCAAGGAGACCAGCTCTTTTTTTTTTCATACCAGGAATCAAACTCAGGATCTTGTGCTTGCCAGGCAGGTGCCATGCCACCAAGCTGTATCCCAGCTTTTGCTTTTGTTTTAGAGACAGGGTCTCACTGTGAAGTTCAGGCTAGCCTTGAATTCACTGTGTAGCCCAGGCTGGGATTGAACTCACAGCAGTCCTCTTGCCTCAGCCTTCCAAGTGTGAGTCTTGGGATTATAGGCATGCACTATCATGCCCAGCACTAAGAGATGTCAGGTTTCTTAAACTTGCCATAAAATATTCACATTATTTTCCACTTTGAAAATGTTTAACTCCCATTGCACCAACTGTGCATTGCAATAGACTTTTCTTGGTGTATCAGCATGCGCCTATATGGTTTTTGTAACAGAGCAAATAGTCAAGTCACGATGATTAACCATTCAAAACTTCGGTGTACTATAAGACACACTAAAACACGTATGAGTTTTGAGGTTTTTTGTTGTTTTTTTGTCTTTTTGAGACACAGTCACTATGCAGTTCAGACTGGCCTTGAACTCACTTTGTAGCCCAGGCTGGCCTCCAACTTGCAGCGATCCTCCTGCCTCAGCCTCCTGAGTGCTGGGATTATAGGCCTGTGCCACTATGTCTGGTTCGTATGTTTTTGGTAATTGTTATTAGTTGGAAACACTGTAATCCTCTGGGAGGTTGAGGTAGGAGGAAAGCAGATTTTAGCTCAGTGATTTAGCAAGACCCTGTTTTAAGCAATTAAAAAAAATTTTTTTAAAGGACTAGGATGTAGCTCTGTGTGAAAACCCTGGGTTCAATTCCCAGTATGTTGTTCCATATTTTTTAGGCCAGGAATGATTTCTTAG
>RJWM01048600.1:0-11426 GCA_004363535.1 Dasyprocta punctata
AGACATTTCCTCAATTCCTCAGGACTCAACAAAACAAACCTGTCATTTCTGAGGAAAAAGAAACTGACAGTCTCCTTTGCCAATTACAAAATGTGAGCTTTAAGGTGAACATCAGGATCGTGGAAATCCTACCTGCTGTCACAGGCTTGACAGCTTCCCACCATCAGAAGCCGTTTCCATGAGACGGGCAGGGATGTTAACAGACACGGTGAACTGCGGACACCGTATCTAACAATACCGATCAGTATGTGCGGGACTTGCATAGCTCTGCACCAGCCCCTTCCACCAGTGACCCTGAGGATGGCTGTGTAGCGGACAGGCTGGGGACGCCCTCAAGGTGCAGGACAGACCGACTCACTTTCATGCAATGGAATACAGAGCGCTCACTGGTGGATGTTAGACGCCACTCCACATCTGACATGATAAGCAGCAGTTTATAATCGAACTCACAACCTTGCGCTTGCTGGCAGGCGCTTTGCCACTGAGCTATACCCCCAGGCCCCACATCAGACATTATAAAACACAGTTCAGTGTATGTTTTGGTGTAGTGTCAAGGAACACCTACAATCTCAAAAGGCTACTGAAGCCTTCCTCTTTTCTCCCACGCATATCTGTGGGAGGCCAAATTTTATCATTTATTTCAACCAAAAACCCAAATAAACTGGAAAAGATTTTCTGCACAAGTAGATATGAAAATGCAAATGCAGTCTCTGAACCACAGGAGGCACATGAGCGACAGCCCCATCAGGCAGCCTGTACCACCGGATGGGGCTGGCCAGGCCAACTGAGGGGCAACCTGCATTTACCACGCGTGGTTCAGGGCCCTGGCAGTCAGACATACAAACAACGGCCCCACTGTCAATGTGTTACACCCAATAATGAAAAGATCGCAAAAGTATACAACACTCCACTTATTCTAATAATTTGTTTTAGAAAAAGATTATTATTTGGCATAAAAATATGTCAATTATATTAACATGTAACAGATTTATAATTTTTATTTTAAAACAAACAAGTTATTTAAACTTGCTTTGAGTTGTAATAAGGTAACTCTTAATACATTTAACTCATAAAAAACAAAAGCTCTTTCAAGTCCTCCATAATTTTTCAGAATGAGAGGGTTCCCAAGATCAGACAGTTTGAGAACTGCTACCTAAAACCACAGGTCAGCCTGGTAACAAAAGTTCTCTCAGTTTTTTGGAAGAGAAACAAGATGTGCACAGTCTTGAAATATTTCCCCAAGACATTAACCACAGATGGAAAGACTGAAACTCTTGGAGAAGAAGTTACTTTAACCAGGTGCCCGGGTCAGCGTGAGCAGCAGGAAGCCAGCGAGAAGGCCTGCACACGATGTCCTCAGGACATAGCGTCTTCTACAGCATTCTTTCCCAAAGTCTGTAATCTCACCGAAATCACAAGAAAATATCAGACAAACTCAAATTCAAGAATATAAAAAAAGATGAATGATTGAAAGATAAGGAAAGATTAAGAAACAGCTATAGTAGCCAGGTGTGGGGGCGCATGTCTGCAATCCCAGCACTCAGGAGGCTGGGGCGGGGGGGGGGGGGGGGGGGGGGGGGGGGAGGAGGAGGAGGAGGAGGAGGAGAAAAAACTAAATGCAAGGTAGTATCCAGGATAAGATCCAGAACCAGAACAAGAACATGAAGTATGACATTACTGTAACTTCCTGGTCTTGATAAATATACTGTAGTTACGTAGGGTAGATAGCGACATCATAGCAGATCTGATGAGGAATGTACAGAAATCCTGTACTATTCTTCCATTTTTTTTGCAAATTTAAAATTACTTCAAAAAACAGAAGCTTATAAAGTTTTCTGAGTTGGTGAAAACCGTGAACCATGGTTTCAGCTTCAGACAAATCTTTCCAGCTGTTAAGTTGGGTGAAATCTGCTTGGGAGGGGCTCAGGGGCTTTCGGGGCCCCACATTCGTGCTGAGCTTGATGGGCCCGCCGGCTGGCACCACGGGTCACACATTCGTGTCCATCCACAGCCTGTACCACTGGTGGCACACATGGATCTTTATCACATTTACTGATCGTTTTCCTAATGAAGTTCAATCAGAGCCACCCGGCAGCAAGACATATGAATGACGGCCCTCACACGTTCAATACTGACAGTGAAAAACATCTAGCCAGGCATGGCAGTAAATGTCTGTAATGCCAGCACTTCAGAGGCTGAGGCAGGAGGACTGCTGTGAGTTCAAGTCCAGCCTGAACTATAATTTGAGACCTTGTCTGAAAAAGAAAAAAAAAAAAAAAAAAAAAAAAAAAAAAAAAAAAAAAAAAAAAAAAAAAGAGAGACAGAAAGAAAAAGAAAAAAGCAATATACCTAAGCCATGAACTGAAAACATTCCTAAATAGCTTCATAAAGACAACTGGGAAACAACATGCCCAAGAGTGCTGCCGCGCAGCTGAGTATGGGAGCTAAACAATGTCCCCAGGGAAGCCTTCCATCACCACTGGTGCCGCGGCTGCTGGGAGGCTGTCGTCAAGCAAGGCACCTGTAGGTCAACGCCCGGCCCTCCCAACATGGTGGCTATGAAACCACAGATGTGCCAGTCACATGTGAAATACTAACACAGGAGTCCTCTGGGAGGCTGAGGCAGGGGGACTGCAAGTTTAAATTCAACTGGGCAACTTGGCAACTCAGTGAGACCCTGCCTCACAAAAAGCAGCTGGTGGTGGTGTCTGGGGATGCAGCTCAGGGCAAAGCCTCTGCTATTCAACTCCCAGTACCATAACAAACAAGTGACCACACTGACGTGAGACAAGCGTGCGAAGCCGCAGAGCACTGTGTGTCCAGTGTGCCGACGATGAGAAAGCCCAGCACCATCGCCACGCGGGCTGGTTAACACCTCACGGCGAGGGTGGGGCCGCGAAGGCTCCCTGCTCACACCGCAGGCGCAGGGCTTTAAAGTGTGAGAAATGCACTCTGACCCCTCCCCACGCGTCCTTTATCTATCCCTCCCCTCCCGGCAGCTTTTAACACTGCCTTTTCCTCCATTCACGCTGCAAAGGACAAACACTGACCTTCATCTACACACTGATCGCCATCACCACGAATACTGAAAATACCCCGCTGACGCAGCCTGGCAGCAGAGCGCGTGCGCAGCATGCCCGCCGTTCCTGTTTGGCACGTGGCCGCGCACGCAAACATTAAGTACAGAAAGTGCCTTAATAACTACAGTCGTTCCTATAACGGCTAGAAAGGGAATCAAAAGCTATTATCTGTGTACCTCAGGCACATTTCTTTTTTTTTTTTCTTACACAGTTTTGCTATGCAGTTCAGGCTGGCCTTGAATTTACTTTGTAGCCCAGGCTGGTCTCAAATGCACAACAGTCCTCCTGTCTCAGCCTCCTGAGTGCTGGGATTACAGGTGTGCGCCACCACACCCAGCTGGCACATTTCTTCACTGCTCTAAAATTAATTTCTTCATCTATAAACTTTTTTCAGATTTGTACTGGGAACAGATTTCAAGGCCTTCACACCCAGCAACATTATAGGATCACTTTAAAATCATTTTATTTTGAAACACTATTATGCTAAATTGCTACAGCTGGGCTTAAATGTGAACTCTCCTGCCTCAGCCGCTCAAAGAGTTCTGAGACTACAGGCCTGTACTACTAGGCTCGATTTATTTTTTTTCTTGTTTTTTTTTTTTGAGACAGGGTTTTGCTGTATAGACCAGGCTGGCCTCGAACTTGCAGTGATCCTCCCGCCTCAGCCCACCTGGTGCTGGGATTACAGGTGTGTGGCAACCTGTCTGGACAGACCTGATTTATAAACACAACTACAAAACAACTCAATAGAGGGTACATTCTTCTCAGACTCTTACCTTGAATTATTTGGGTACAATTTACAGTATTATTTTCAGCAATCTATTTCTAAGACATCTCTAAGCTCTATCAACTGTAATTTACCAAGTCATGTCTAAAATATTCAGAACCTAACAGACCATAGCCTTTGATACCCAGACTTATCCGGTACTCAGTTTAAAAAAGAAAGACAGAAAAGGTGAGACAAGTCGAAGTCAAGGATTTGCCTATCTACTCTACTATTAGAGACCACTACAAAGCGGCTCTGAGCAGGATTTAAAATTAACTAATTGGCTTTCTATGTTTACTTGTGAGTCTGTCCTAGGCCCCTTGCCTGGTGATGGAAGCTGATTCACAGTAAGTGAGCCTCTGTGAATCACTGGTCCTGGCTGAGGCCTGTAGTGGCCGGTGAGGCCAGAGATACCTCAAAGGGTAAGATAAGGCCACAGCTGAGGACACCTGGCTCCAACCCAATTAGTAGATAGAGACTGCAGCTGTAGGCATCTCACTCCTCAGGCGTCTCACTCCCACCATAAATGTCACCATGGAGATAAGACAGTTCTCCTAAATTGGCACAATTCACTACTTGGAGAAGTCTTTGAAGTGACTCCCAAGGTCCTGCTCATTTCCCGTGCTTTCCTCAGTATCCCCTCTCTTTGTTTGTAATGGAAATAAATACGGGCTGCTCAGAGAAACTCTTTGTTTTAGACCTCATCATAGCCTCAGAGTCAAGAACTCTGCAGAGGGTTTTGACCCTCCTGGAGCCCTAAAATCATATCACTTGTCTCATTTATTTAAGCCTTTGCTGTATACTCGTTTGGGAGATTGGGGATCTAGGCCAGGTCCCTGATACTCTACGTATGTCTAAAATTTTCTGTATATATCAGTCTTTGGGCTTTTGTTTTGCTGTATTTATTGTGTGTGCTGGGGTTGAACTCAGGGCTGTGTGCACGCTAAGCGTAAGCTCCATCACTGAGCTACACACTCTGTTCCTATGGATCAGTTTGTTCTAAGAAAAAAGTCACAGCTGGGAATTGTGGTGCATGCCTATAATCCCACCTACTGGAGAGGGTAAGGCAGGAGGACTGCAACTCGAGGCCAGTCTGGGCAATTTAGGGAAAGCTTGTCTCAAAATTTTAAAAATGGGGGGCTGAGGATGTAGTTTAGTGGGGGCACACTTGCCTGGGTTCAATTCCTAGTGCTGTCCCCACCCAAAACAGAAAAAGCATCACTTGTTTGGCTCTGTAGCCTGCCCCAGAGGCCGAACAACTCTCTGATCCCCAATTTTGCAGGAAAGCAGTTTATTTCTCCTGCAGACACAAAAGGTAGGCATGGACTTTTGAAAAATGACAGAGTTGACAGACACGAGGAAACCGGGGACATTATGTAACTGGGGAATTTTTATCACTTAAATTGTCTTGTGTATATATTAGACAGGAAATACAAACCATATTTTAGAAATTTTTGTGAGAAACCAAGCAGGTGAGATGCCATTTTATGTACGTACCCTGGACCCCAGGCTCACTGACCTCTCTGACCTCCACAAGGTGGTCAGGCGCTAAGTGTGCCCTTCTGCCCGAGGGCTGCAGCTTGGAGTTTCCCACGCTGAAGAAGGAGATGGCATTCTGACTTGGCCTCCGCTGGGAAACTGGGGAATTCCCACTCGATGCAAGTGAGAAGCTCCGCGACTTCAAAGGTGGGTTATTCTGTCGGAGAGAGATGATCACTCCACTTAACCAAAAACAAAAACAAAAAACAAAAAACAAAAAAAACCCCCAAAAAGTGGGGCTCTCTAGCCATCACACTGTCATACACTTGAGACTTATTCAGCAACAATCAATTAAAAAAATTAACCTCAAAAGTGATTAAAGAATATTTCTAAAGATAAAATTTAAGCTATGCAAAGCATTTCATACATCCCAGAGAAAATTTACAATCTATTTAGAAAACTAACTTTCAGTTTTGCATTCTCAAAGAACTTACTGTGCCTCTTATAAGTATGCTAGAATAACAACATTTTTCTAATTTCAGATTGTAGAACCAGATTAACACAAAAACTGTACTCAGCAATATGCAAATAGATGTAAGGCGACACGAATGCACCTCCAAACAAACCGTTACTTGCTGACCACTGCGGGAGGCTGGAGTTCTGCAGTGTGAGTGAAGCCATTGTGTCAGAGGTCCTAAAAACCAGGCAACAGCGCTACACTATGATTTTTAAAAATTAAAAAGGAAGAATTAAAAACAAAAGCAAAAGTCAAGCCTCCCCCTAGGTATGGAGTCCTTTATTTTTAAAAAGTTTTCTGGAGTCCTTTAAATACGCCATCTATGACCTTCAAACATCTCTAATTCCAGATTTGAAATATATGCTCTCCTTTCACCCGACAAAAATAAAAACACCCAAAGAAGGCGTCAAAGGAGCAACTAATGAGCACCCGGAGGCCGCTCGCTGCGGTTAGGCACTGGGGAGAGAGCTGGAGATCACATTGAGAGCCGCTCCCACCCACCAGGCGTGGGCCAGGGTACAAAGAAACTGGAGCCCGCACACGCTGTCGGGGGTGCAGAACGCTGTGGCTGCTGGGAAAAGATTATCAGCGCCTCAAAGTTACTCTGTCTCCCGGCAAGTCTACTCCTGGATCCGTGTTCCAGAGAACTGAAACACAAGGGGTGATCAAAACGTACACTGAACAGTCACATTTCAGGAAAACACACTGCAAAAATCCCCTTCAAAATACTCCTATTTCTACGTCAAACAGACTCATCCCAGTGTCCATTTATTGTCTTTATAAAGTGTGATCAAAAACACAGTGACTGTGGCTGCCGTGCCACCCAACTGCAAGCAGGTTCACAGAAGCCCAGCGCTGTGACCTCGTCCACCTCATTCAGCGGATCTGGCACCGCGCGATTTCTGGCTCTTCCCCAAAGTCACAATGACCACGAAAGGTTAATGTTTTGAATCCATTCATGATTTCCAGGCAGCCAGGACAATGCAACCAAAGACAGCCAGGAAAGAGGACTCCGGCGCTGCTGCGGAAAGTGGCGAGGATGAGGGGATGAGTGTGTCTGAAGCAAAGGGAAGGATTTTGAAGGCAATTTGCAGCAGTGTGTCTTTTACTACAATAAATTTTGAAAAGTTAAAGCATTCGCATTTTTCTTTTTTCTTTTTTTGGAGACAGAGACTTGCTATGTAGTTCAGGCTGGTCTTGAACTCACTATGGAGCCCAGGCTGATCTCAAATTTACAGCAATCCTCCTGCCTCAGTCTCTGGGGTGCTGGGATTATAGGCTTGAGGTCCCATGCCTTGCTTCACTGTATTTTTCAATCATATCTTGTACCCAAAACAGTTTTAAGTAGCATTATTCACATTATCTATAAAATGGATACAACCCAAGTGTACAATGATCTAGTTCAGGATAAATACAAGTGGTACACATCTATATATTGTCTATACATTAGAATATTATTCAGTATTTAAAAAGAATAATGGCTGGGTGTGGTGGTACATGTCTGTAATCCCAGCACTTGGAAGGCTGAGGCAGGAGGATTACTGTGAGCGTGAGGCTGGACTGAACTCAAGTCTCAAAAAGAAAAAAATGCAAACAAACAACACATTGTTGCTACATGCAACAATACAGACGACTCTCAGAAAGCCTACACTAAGTGAGCTCTGGTGGTGGTGCACCCCTGTGATCCCAGCACTCTGTGAGGGAGGCTGAGGCAGAAGGATCACAAACTGGAGCCCAGCCTGGGTGATTCAGGAACTTGGTGTATTGGGTGATATGCTATGTACCCTGAAGTCCTCACGTACTTTTGATGGGACTGAGTCTGACGCTTGTGATCAGCTTGTTGTCTAGCGCCAGGATTGCGGATGTGACTGATACACCCGCCCAGGGGTGGAGCTGAGATACAGTGTAAGGGAGGTGGGTCTTCCTCTTCCGTGCTTCTGCCTGCTCTCCCTCTCGCGCGCGCCCTGCCCCCCACCTCGCCAGTGCACCTTGCTGCTTGCAGTCGCCATGAATGGCAGCCCCGCCACCCCATGCTGCCTTGGAGCCAACTTAAGTATGGAGTGACACTCCCAAGAAACTGTAAGAATAAATCTTTCCTGCCCTAATTTTGGGCTTCAGGTATTTTGTCTTGGCAACGAGCAAAAAGTAACCAAGACACCTGGTGAGACTCTGTGTCTAAATTTTAAAAAACAGCTGGAAATGCAGTTTAATGGGAAGGTCCTGGGTTCAATTTCCAGTACTGGAAAAAAGTAACTGTTTTGCCAAGTGAAGAAAGCCAGACATGATAAACCACAATTTATATGAATCCATCCGCAAAGATAAATTCATGGACACTGAAACAGACTGGGGAAGGGAGAATGAGGACGATGACAGGTGACTTTGATAGAGGGTCATGGAAATGACCCAGAATGAGGCGGCTGCCGCAGTTTCGTGACCCTGGGACTCCACAAACACACACACAAGCCGTGGATTCTGCCTGCTAACAGAGCGACTGTCCGAGCACTCTGGCTCGGGAATGGATCCTCCGGTGAAAACTGGAAACCGCGCTTCCCCAGCATCGACCCCACCCACCTACCTTCCCGATGGCTTCGGTATGGTGCTGTGTGCAGATCTGGAGCCTGCTGACCCAGTGCTGCCTCTCCTTAGCATCCGTGGCTGGAAAGAAGCACACATGGCGCCGTGACCCTGGGAGCGCACACAGCACAGGTGGCTGCAGAGTGATGCCTGGGCCCCTTGGTGAGGGCCCGAGGTCCCCCAATGGAGCAGGTGGAGGCCTCGGCACTCGCCTTGCTGCGGACATGGAGCGAGGGGCTGGGACCCCTCGGGGAAGCGGGTGCCCTGCAGTGAAGTGAGGTCTCTGGCCCGCGCCACGGTGCCTGTTTATTTACGGAGATCACTTTTAAGGGTTTGAGTGAGGCAGCATCGGCAACTTCAGGCCTGAGCACCGCAGCCGACTCGGACCAGCATTCGACTTGGTGCTGTTTCTCGGCTGAAGCCACAGACTCTACAGTTCAGTGCATCCTCACAGGAGTTCTACGGGAACTTTAATAAATCCCTACTACGTACATTAGTCCCTGAAAACTGCAAAGAGGGCACAGAAATGAAGTCAAGAAAAGGGCAAAAGCGTCCCTGGCAGATGCAGAAACGCTATTTCCACAAGTCTATAGCTGGATTCCTCACAGCCGCAGACAGCAAGGCGGTCAGTCCTCCCGGGCTGTCCGCCTGAGGCCCACCTGGCCTTCTTTGGAATGGTATAACACAAACTGCTGGCAGGTAAAGGCAGTTCCGTTACTCACATCCGTGACCGCTGCCATGGACTTTATGCTTGGCCCCAGATCAGCTCCTCCCCGCTCAGCCAGGCCCCCATGAGCCCAGGGTCCCCCAGCCCGCTCTCCCACCCACCTCGGAGTTTATACTGCTCCCCACTGGCCGCGTTCACTGTGAAGGTGTGCGAGTCCTCGTCACTGGGTGAGATGACGGCGCCCGCCAGCTGCAGCATCCCTCGGGGCTTCTGGCTCCGGGACTGCTCGTTCACGAAGTACTCCAGCAGCCCGGCCTCGTTGTTCAGCACAAAAAACCTGCAAAGATTGCATGACAGCTGTGACTTTTAAACACTTCCCTAGGCAAACTAAAGCAAAAGAAAGTCTCATCACTTAAAAAATGATGGGCCTCCCTTATTAAGAAAATACAATTCTGAAAAGTATTTCAAGTAGCAGTACTTGGAAACACTACCCTGAATCTTCTAGCAGGAAGAATCGCTGAAAAAGTGATATGCAAAGTCAACAGGGGAGGCAGAGGTGCTTTCACGTTTGTTCACAGTGCAGGAGCTGAACCCAGGACCTGTGCCTGAGGGGCAAGGCTGGGCCCCTGCGACGGCCCGGCTCAGGAGAGGCGCTTCCGCAGGGAGAGGCACGAGGCTCGAAGGAAAGCAATGAGGCAGTCATCTTTCTCTTTCTTTCCTGTCTTCGTCCCTCCCTTAACCTCTTCTTTAGAGACAGGGTCTTGTTATGTAGTTCAAACTGGCCTGAAACTCACAGTGATCCTCCTGCCTTAGCCACTTGAGTGTTGGGATTACAAGCATGTGCCACCAAGCCCTGTGATGTGACATTCATTCAGAAGACTTCTCTCTGAAATTCATTAACAGGGAGAACAAACTGCAGAAAGACAAATGGTAACAAGAATTTTTATTTAGGATTCTCTGGGGAAAAAAAAATGAAAATAAGAGCTCTGAGGTTGACTGAATGCTGGGTAAGAAGTTACCATGGTCTAAGATTGAAACTGAAACACATATGAGAATAATGTCAGGACAAAAAGACTTTGGGAATCTATCATTAAACAGGTCACAACCAAAGACTACTGATCCTGTTTAAAAATGAAAAGGCTGCAACTGGAGACTCAGAAACATAGGGAACTTGAACCTAAACAATGAAACTCTGATACACTTTGGAAAAGAATTTGACCACACACTGATGGACTGTGGAAAAGAATCTGATGTTCTGATTTGGTCCCAGATGAACTACTTTAGGAACTAAACTAATTCAAATCCCAATTTATGGAGCACAATAGTTCTTTGGGGGAGGGAGGCTTTCTAAAAGGTTCAATTTTTTAAAAAATCCACGCTCCGAAGTGGGGAAGTCCGGCGCCCTGCACGCAGCCTGCTCTGTGTAGCGCCCCGTGAACTGTTGGGTCCAGGTCAGGACCCCGGGAGATGGCGCCTCCAGCCCTTGCTCAGGGACAGCAAAGGAGCCCAGGAGAAGCGCGGGAGTTAAGAGTGCCGGGGTTTGGGCAGCAGGGACTGTGAGTTTCTAGCAGGCTTCTGAGTTCTAAAATTGTTCACATATTTGATGAAAATACAAATTACCTCTAAAATTTTTTGAGAGTTTTAAAACTTCAATCTCATTAATTACGAGTGGGGTTAAACACAGTTTTTCATGTGTTTATGGACCATCTGTAGTTCCCGCTGTGGGTTGACTAACACCTTTATTTTCTTTTATGGTACCCAGGGTATTCACACCGAGTTACATCCTCACCCCCTTTAAAAATTTTTTTAATTTGAAGTTAGTGTCTCACTGATTTGCTAAATTGCCTAGGCTGGACTGGAACTTGGCATCCTCCTGCCTCAGCCTTCCAGAGTGCTGAGATTACTCATAAACGCCACCACATCCAGCTTCCACCACATTTTTGCCCATTTTAGGTAGCTGTTTATTTTCCCTCAGATATGAAGGATTCTTTGAATTAATATAGAGTAGCCACTAACATCATCTTAAATTTCTAAGATCCACCCTTGTGAATCTTCTATGAAACACTCATCCAAAAAAAACCTGAAAAAGTTTTTAGCAAAAGAATCTCTTAAATATATATATATATATATCCCCTAAGGACATTAAAAATTGTTATAAACTTTAAATGGATGAACTGTACAGTAAATGAATACTTCTCAATAAAACTATTAACCAGAACAATGAAGGAACAAGAGAAATCTCCCTTCCCACTGCTCCAGTCAGTATGGAGAGCTCCCTCTGAGTGGGAAGAGCAGGGAAGCGGTCGCTCAGCTGTGGCCCGGCCCCGCAGGACGCCGCCTGCT
>RJWM01048601.1:0-11403 GCA_004363535.1 Dasyprocta punctata
AAAGGGACCAAACATGTTCACTAGAAGAAAGATAGTCTCTTTAATAAATAGTACTGGAAAATTTGGCTTTCCACGTACCAAAGACCAAAATTAGACCCATGTCTATCACCATGCACTAAACTAAAGTCAAAATGGCTCAAAGATATAAATATTACAACAGAAGCACTAAATATACTGGAAGATAAGGTAAGTAGACATCTTGAAGACACAGGGTAGGCAGAGAGTTCATGAACAAAATGCATACTGCACGGGGAGTTCTTCAAAAAATCAACAACTGGGATCTCATCTTATTAAAAAGTTTTCATACATCAAAAGAAATCACCAATGGAGTGAAAAGAAAACCCACAGAATGGAAAAAATTTTTAGCTAGCCATCCCTCAGACAAAGGACTTATATCAAGAATGTATAAAGAATTGAAAAATACCCCCCCACATTCAAAGACCTAATCAAAAAATGGACATCTGAGATGAACACACATCTCAGATGAAGAAACATAAACAGCAAATAAATATGTGAAAAAATGTTCAACATCTCTGGTCATTCGAGAAATGCAAATTAAAACAACACTAATGTTCCATCTCCAGAATGACTTTCATCAAGAAATCAAACAATAACAAATACTGGAGGGGCTGTGGGGAAAAAGGAACTTTTCTCCACTGTTGGTAGTACAACCACTGTGGAAATCAGTATGGAGATTCCTCAAAAAACTAGGATTGGAGGTTCCATTCAACCCAGCTATTCCTCTTCTGGGTGTTTTCCCAGAAGAATTGAAAACATCGTGCCACAGCGATATATGTGCACCCATGATTATAGCAGCACAGTTTGTAATATCTTGGAAACTACCCAAATGCCCATCAACTGAGGAATGGGTAAAAAATATGTGGTATTTTTATACAATGGAGTAATACTCAGCTATAAAGAAGGATAAACTTGAGGCTTTTATAGGTAAATGGATGCAACTTGAGACCATACTCATAAATGAAATAAATCAGACTCACATGTGTAAATATCATATTGTCTCCCTAGTGTAAAAAACTGAAAGAGTAAATAAGGTTCAAAATGTACAATATTTATTGTGAGAGTGAAAGGGAAAGAAACTGCTCAAAAGGAAAGAACAACAGGGATAGGAGAATGGAGATAAGAAAGAAGGGAAAAGATTTTATGTCTGTATATATATTCATATATATGTATATATATGCAAGACAGATACCTATATTACCAATCTCTGTTATTTCATCAAAAAGAACAGTTTGTTCTTTCATTGTTTGATTGTTTGATCATTTTTTCATGCCTCTATCTTATAATCTGAACAACTACTTTGACGATAACACTATGCAATATATTAACCAGTGTTAATCTCCTATTATTTTGTTTTGAAATTCTGTATCATTTTCATTCTTTTTTGTTGTTTTTAAAGTAAAAAAATTTTTAAAAAGAAACAGAGTCAAAAATAGGCAGAATATTCCACATTACTAAAAGTGTATAAGGATCCATCCCATAAATAGCTAACAGCCTGTTCTATGACCCTCCAGTTTGACTTTTGCCAACCAAAGGAAATTTATGCTTCAACCAGAGGACACAATTTTGCTGATTCATGAGGTTCTGAGGGGAAAGCATATGATAAGAATGGAACAATAATCCGCCCCTCATCTAGGAGGATAATTCTAGCAACCCACCGTTAGTGCGACTTCAACTTGGGAGTCCCAGGACTGGTTGCATAAGTATTTGCAAAATGATCCTGTGGTGAACTATAGACTTTTGGCAACATTTTGATTTCATTTTTTCCAATGAAAATTAATTGTCCTAAACTGGACACCACCTGTGGCCTTTGACCTCATTAATCAAGCAAGCAGTTATTGGTCACCTATTTGTATTTTCAAATCATTATGCTAGGCCCTTGGAGGAACATAAAGTGCAAGTCATGATCCCTACAAGAAGCTTACATTAATGTGATGTTCTAACTTAGTGGTTTCTGCACTTTTAAATTGAGGACAATTACCAGTAAAAAAAAAAAAAAAAGTAAGTAACTGCCATGTACGTATGCTAATATGCAATCATACATGAACTACCTCAAAACAGACATTAAACATTTATGCATGAACAGCTGTCAAAACATTAAATATTCATAAAACTTATTTTTTCTTATCTGCAGATAAAGTATATAAACAGATGTTCTAATATTTTCCCCAATTCCTTGGAATGCTTCTGAACATGAACCCTTGGTCTGCAGATCAAAGCTTTTGCTGACAGAGAGATAAGTTCAATAAAGTTGACGGATCATTATGTACTACAAACATGTACCAATAAAACAAAAATTAAAAGACATAAAAATATAATATTGGCCAAGCTGCAACAGGAGCAAATATATCAGAACTTAAGGGAAAGGAATATCTAGTAAATACTACCATCACTCTGAAAACTTTCAAGTCAACTGGTGGATACTGGAGTAGGGATTTTTTTTTTTTTTTTTTTTTTTTTTTTTTTTGTGGTACTGGGAATTGAACTCACAGCCTCATGCCTGCCAGACAGGTGCTTAAGTCACTGAGTCAAACTCCCAGCCCTAGTTTTTTTGAGGCAGGGTTGCACTTTGTAGCTCAGGCCGGCCTTGCACTCATAATGTAGCCAAAGCAGGCCTCGAACTCATAATGGTCTGCCTACCTCAGCCTCCCAAGTGCTGGGATTAAAGGCATGCACCACCACGCCTGGCTTTGGAGTAGAGATTTGAACTTTTCCCAAGTCAGTTTAAAAATATGACTAATAAAATCTTATAATAAAATATATGTACCCTTATAAAGAATAAACAGAAAACTTTTAAAAAAATAAAAACATAAGCCAGGTGTGATGGTGCATGCCTGAAATTCAAGCCCCTGGGAGAGTGAGGCAAGAGGCTCACAAGTTCACGTCACCCAGGCAACATAGCAAAGAGACCCTGCTTCGTGTAAAACACTAGTAAGGGCCAGTAATGTAGCTCATTGTGCAGGTCCTGTGTTCAAGCCTCAGCACCTGAATAGCAATAGTTCCCACACTTGATGAGTAAATCCTTTAATGATTCAATATTTATTAAAAATTTACCATGTACCAGTTAAGTGCTGTATGCTAAGTACTAGAGATGTAGTAAGAAGGAGAAGGAGAAAATATAGGTTTCCTGAGCTAGTAAAAATATAACAAATATATGAGACAGAAAATATATATGCAAGCAAGCAAATATGTAGATACAAATTGTGATCCCTGCTATAAGGTAAATAAGCAAGGTGATAAAATTGAGACTAATAGGAAGACTGAGGTGGTGACTTTGACTGAGCCTTTCAGGGAAATAGTGTCTATCCCAAGAGCTGAAGACAGAGGAGAAACTCACACAGAAGATGGGAAAGACAAACAGCACGTTGCCAGCAGAAAGCACAACACTAAAAATCTCCTAAACTAAGGGTAAATTTAAATTATCTATTCAAAAAAATTACTCATTCAGATGCTCTTGGAGCCCACTGTGTCTATTTCAAATGCCTTCTACACAGCCTGGAGCATCATTTCAAGTGTTCAGTACACTGGGAACAAACATCTGAACCTAAGAACAGCTGTCCTGTTATCGTGTAACTGATATTCCCACACAGCGTAGCACCTATCTCTGCTCTTTGGCCAAGGCCTTCTGGCAAATGTGACAGGTGACCTAAAAGCAGCAAGACTTCACTGCCATACACTGTGTGCCCACTAGTCCTGCCAATGGTGAGCCCTCCTATGTGAGCAAGGCTAACACAACCCACACTTGGAAATTAAAAAAAAAAAAAAAAACCTATGGATTCTCTCTGAAGTTGTTCACATTCTCAGCAAGGGCACCTGTTTTATCTCAAAATGTAAGACTAGAATGAGCTCTTTGGATGTCTGATGCCTACTGAAGACCCTTGAGCATGGTAGGTTGGTGAGATTTATGATGCACTGTCATCTGGGAATCACATTCCATTCATTAGATGGAGCTAAGTGCTGTCAGGAATTCCAGGGAGATCTTTGCTGAAGTGAAGGAGCAGATAAGTGCTTATGACACCTAAGTGAATCCAGATGGACAGGCAGGTACTGCAGTGGCAGCCGCACAGGGGCAAAGCATCTGCATGGTCTGCTAACTCACTTAACCCTCAGAAGTCTGGAATCTAAAACACTAGTCCTTTGCTGTTTAGTTTCACTTGCTGTTAATATGCACTTAAGTGACAAGAAAGCTTGAAGAGAAATCACCCAGGACACACTTCACAGAGAAAATAGGAACTGTACATCTGCTTTTGAAAGCCAACTTGTCTGATATTCTAGGGTCTTGGAGAAGACTAAATGCCATCACCACAGGTCTTGGAGGTAGCATCAACACTCATTTCAGTTCCGAATTGCTCCAGTGAAAAACAGTAGGAAGGAAAGTCCCTTGATTTTGTTTATAGAGCGATAACCCTGAAGCCAGTAAAAAATGAACACTAAAATTATAAACAGTAAAACAGAGAAAGATGTCTTTCTCATGGAGCCAAGAATAGTAGACACTTCTAATATAAAAACTTTGTCACTTTAAATAACTTCAAGTCAACATGAAATGCATCCCACAGTACTATATAAATATAATTCGAGCCATTTTCAGTAATTGTTTATAAACTTCAAGCAGTAGCAACGTAATGTGCCAACAAAAGAAGAATATATTCCAGAAAATATTTTGTTTGATTTTGATTCTGATCTCCAGTGAAATCCCAAAATTGACGAATAACAGATGCTAAGTAGGCACCGAGAAAAGGAACAAGTAAAAGAAACAGCCAAACTAATGTCAGTTACTTTTTAAAGATTTTTAAATGATTAAACAGAAAAATGAGACCAGGCAAGCCTGGACACCAAGATCTTCCATGGATATTTAACAAGATCTCTCCGGGTCTCTCCTAGCTCAGCAGGGGCCGTGGGCTCCGTGAAGCAGGAGCAGACACTGGGACTGGTGGAGCACTGAAGTGGGTGGTTGGTCCCACACAAGCCCACAGGAGGCCTGGGAATTGTCTGTCCTTAGACCTATCCATTCAAGTTTTGTCAGCCTCCTAAGTGGAAACCTGGAGGGCTGGCTTATCGGGTTTTTCAATGACCCTACATTCTAAGGGGCCATTGACATTCTGGAAAGTGTCACACAGGCATCCACTCACCCACACACCAACTGAGGGATCATCTCTGGACTGAAATTTCTTTCTCTTCCTCTTAATAAAATGGAATGCTCAAAGGAGCCTTTCTAAGAATTAAACTACGCAACAAAAGTAAAAGCCGGATGTGGTGGTTCAGGCCCATAATCCCAGCACTCAGGAGGCTGAGGCAGAAGGATCACTGTGAGTTCAAGGTCAGCCTGTGCTACATAAGCAAGTTCAAGGCCAGCCTGAACTGCACAGCAAGACCCTGTCTTAAAAAAAAAAAAAAAAAGAAAGGAAAGAAAGAAAGAAAGAAAATAAACTAGGATTCAGTATCACCCCTATAACTGAAACTGACAGATTAAAAATGTAAGACAAAATATATAGAATAAGTACATAGCTTATCTTAAAGAATGCAAGGTAAAACTAGGGGGAAATTAATCTAATATCAACTTTGATTTTAAAAAAAGTCTGGGAATTTTTAATATAAGCTGCAAATTTAGCATGAAGAGCCTGGGGAGCACTGAGGATGTAGCTCAGTGGTAGAACACTTGCCTAGCATGTGCAAGACTTTTGGTTCATCCCCCAGTATTACAAAATCCCTTTTAAAAAAGTTCTTTCTTAAATTAGGCATATAGTTTGAAGACCCAGTACTAATGGTAAGTTATGGAATAGGACTAATGACTGGATGTTGCAACTAGACTGAATTAGCTCAAAAAATGATACATTTCCTGAAAGTAAGACATATCAATGAAAGGCCGGGCGTGGTGGCGCATGCCTTTAATCCCAGCACTCGGGAGGCTGAGGTAGGCGGAGCGTTGTGAGTTCGAGGTCGGCTTGGGCTACAACGTGGCACAAGGCCGACCTGAGCTACATAGTGCGACCCTGCCTCAAAAAACCAGGGCCGGGAGTTTGGCTCAGTGGCTTCAGCGCCTGCCCTGGCAGGCGCAAGGCTGTGAGTTCAATCCCCGGTGCCGCAAAAAAAAAAAAAAAAGACATATCAATGAATGAAATTGGATCCCCAGTGTAGGAATGTGTCTCTGTAAGGCTTTCCCTGTGATGGAATATTCTTTTGTCCTGTGTCTCCCAGTCCCCTTCATTGCCTGTGACCTCACTCTTAGGCTCCTTGTGCCTCAGTGCACCCTAAAACCTGGGCTCCAGCAGAGAGATACTTTGCCCATGCTTGGAAATTGATCTGGCATCACACAACTGCGTGATTCTGATTCCCATTAAGGTCAAAGAGTAAAAGTAAATAGACTCAAAGAGTAAGTCCCTCATCTGGAAAGGTATGCATGCCTCAGCTTCCATTCACCTTTTAGCCACACTGGGATGATAGTAAGTGTACAGTTAATATGCCCTGTGTAGCAAAATAAAGGAAAGACCATACACAGGAGACAGGGAGGTAGGCTTTTTAGATATGGGAAAAGGGTTCTGGGGAAAGAGAAGATGGAAGGTTAGGGATGAAAGGAAACAAAAAAAATGATTGAGATATGATATATATATATATATATAATTCCCCAAAATGAATGTAATTATTATACATCACAAACATATCCTAATGAAAATATGCTCCATGCTTATCAAACAGAAGTCATATGATGGACTGCACTGAGCCATATATACTGGAGCACGCCTGTATCCCCAGCACTCGGGAGGCTGAGACAGGAGGGTCACCCGGAGTTCGAGGCCAGCCTGAACTGCATAGTGAAACCCTGTCTGTATCAAAAAGACAAAAAAAAAAAAAAAAAAAAAAAAAAAAAAAAAAAAAAAAAAAAAATAGCACTGGAATCATAACAGCACTGTATACTTGTTAAGTGATTCTTTCCTTCCTGTCCATCAA
Source organism: Dasyprocta punctata (assembly GCA_004363535.1). Classification (NCBI taxonomy): domain Eukaryota; kingdom Metazoa; phylum Chordata; class Mammalia; order Rodentia; family Dasyproctidae; genus Dasyprocta; species Dasyprocta punctata. The sequence continues at coordinate 6,964 of RJWM01048601.1, forward strand.
TAAAAAAGTATATGAACATTAATCACCCAGCCCCACAAATTCTTATCAGGAAGGACCACAGAGTGTCATGAAAACTAATTATTTTTTTTCAAATCCATTTTATTTCAAGGAGAAAAAAAAACTGAAACAAAATTTCAAAATACATTGATCAGGGGGCAACAATGGTGCATACACTGCATGTTATCATCTCCAAATCATTCACCCAGAGCACAAGACATCTGCATTCAATTGCCCTAACAATACCTGCACAAATCTTTCTCTTCAGTGAACTCAGAGAAATCAGGAGTATAACTTATTTTTTATATACATATACATACACATATACATGTTTTTTTCTTTCAGTTTCTCACACTAGAGAAACACAATGTTTACACATGTGTGTCTTATTTATTTCGCTAATGAGTATGTTCTCAAGTTGCATCCATTTACCTATAAAAGTCTCCAGTTTATCCTTCTTTATGGTTGAGTAGTACTCCATTGTATAGAAATACCACATATTTTTTATCCAGTCTTCAGTCAATGGGTATTTATGTTGTTTTCAAGATCTGGCTATTACAAATTGTGATGCTATAAACATGGGTTCACATAGATTGCTGTGGTATGTTTTTAATTCTTTTGGGAAGATACTCAGAAAGGGGATAGCTGGGTCAAATGGGACCTCTAGCCCTAGTTTTCTGAGGAATATTCACACTGACTTTCATGGTGATTGCATTAGTCTCCATTCGCACCAACAGTGGAGAAGGGTTCCTTTTTCCCTCACAGCCCCCTCCTGCATTTGCTATTGGTTGATTTCTTGACACTAGCCATTTTTTCTGGAGTGAGGTAGAATCTCAATGTTGTTTTAATTTGCATCTCTCAAATGACCAGTGATGTTGAACATTTTTTTCACATATTTACTTGCTGTTTGTATTACTTCATGTGAGAAGTGTGTATTCATTTCAGATGCCCATTTTTGGATTGTGTCTTTAAATCTGAGAGGACTGATTTTTTGAGTTCTTCGTATGTTCTTGATAGTAATCCTTTGTCTGAGGTAGAGGAAACTAATTATTTTTAAAAATTCATATTAACTCAGATGATATACTTTTCAAATTCTGTTGTTCACAGGAACAAGGCACCAGTGAGCCATGTTTACAATGAACAGAGACACACAGTAATAAAAGTAAATAAATGGCATTGGATCTGTGTAAAAAGACATTTCAAAAATATCCACGAATATAGATACTCACAATCTGCTTTCTTTGAAGGCTTTATTTCTCATCTAAGGCCAAGTTTAGCACATGCCAAACTTATTAAAAACAAAGCCTTTTTAAAAAACTTGTGAATGTAAAAGTGCATCTACTTTTTAATCTAACAAAAAGGAAACATAGTAACTATTTCTAAAGTGATCTAAAAGAGCCAAATGGACTTTTAGGGAGTTTTCCAAAATCAAAAGAAAGGAGGAAGTTGGCTGATGATAAATTTAGAAAATCTGGGTACCTGAATTAATTTCATCCAACTATACAAAACACTAGTTTAGCGAAAATCAAAATATAGCATATCTCATTTTTGCTGAAATGTGCTATTAAAGATATCAGTTGCGATATAATTTGTACTGTTATAAATGCAAAATTCATATGAATTTGTGAAGGCATACTAAACATACAAGTCTTGTAAAACAAAGTATATTGCAATTTTCTATTGTTATAGGTTGTTATCAGTAATTTCTTATCTCAGCCCTTTTCTTGTCATGCTTTACATTAAGCAGAGCTTCCAAGTTAAGAAAATATTTAGGACACTTTCTTCAGTTGCCTAGAATGTGTGACACCTTGAATGCATTAAGCCTGCTTAGTGCTGACAACACTCATGTTTCGACTAGTTGGCAGAGCTGACCGCGGGTTCAACAAGGTGGAAAGAGACCCTCAAACCTTCCAAAAATAGTGGACATGCTTGTGGGGGGAACTGCTGTCTTCACCACACTTTACTATGCTGACTCTTTTCCAGCTACAGTACCGATGACCGTGAGTGTAACTATATAAAAGGTGTGATTTAACTTGTAAAAATCTATTAAAACACACATGATTGACTTCATTTTAAAAATCAAAGGTATTTTGTTGCATGGATGCTGAATATGCAGCAAATCAGTAAATGACAGAAGCTTCAAACTACCTGTTTATACTACATTACATCCAGAAGCCATGTGTTTACTGGACTCTAGTTTCAAATTTGCAACTCTGCCTAAGCTCAATGGCTGATATCTCAGTTTGCAAGAACCCTTTTCCTCTATGTAAATTAGTAGGCTAGGTCTTTTTTCTAAAAGGAGGAGGAGGAGCAAACTATCTGTAGCTCAACCCGGTAGGAAGTTTGTTGAAGGGGATGGAAGAGGAACATGAGTCAGCATGGATGCTACAGGCTCTGAGCACAGGCAACTGGGGCAATTAATAAGCTCCCATGCGAGGGCAGTTTTTATAACCTGCAAAGTCCTAAAGCAGTATCCCTGGTTGGTACAAGTACAGGAAAACAAACTGAGAAGGGAAAGATTAGAAGCAATGGGAGTCAAAGGACAGAGTGATGTGCTCAGTGTAGGAACTTCCACCTGGCAGAATGAAGGGTTTAAACAGAGAAGAACCAGATATAATGAAAGATTCCTATTTGGAAGGTGAGTGAGGTAGTCAGTGTGGAGACAGGTTTAGGAATTATCTACGTGGTGTCCTTTCTAAAGGGAAGGGAATGGAAAAAGGAAGTGGCAACCATGCAACAACCCCTTTGAGTTTCACAATATAAATCCTCTCGCTCTTCTGTAGTCAGTTGTTGTGGTGTCTCTTCTATGTCTGCCTTTTCTCCATTATTTTCTGTTTTAGCTTATACACTCCCAAAGAGAAAGAATGCATTTTTGCATTCTGACTGTCAATGTCATGGGCAAGTGGACTCCTCTCCTCCTCTCCTGTATTGGGGATTGAACACAGGGCCTTCACACTGAGCTAGATCACCAATCTTTTTTTATTTTTTATTTTGAGAAAGGGTCTCACTGAGTCACTAAGTTGCCCAGTCTGCGTTCAGAATTGCAATCCTCCTGCCTCAGTCTCCTGGAGTGGATTATAGGCATCCACCACAATATCCATGGCAAGCAGACTAGCAAGTAGACTTAAGTAGAGCAAAAAAACCCAGTCTGAAGTCAGAACTATTGTGAAGATCCCAGTGCATGGCAGAATCCATGTGGAAGATCACCATAGGGTAAACCTATTGAGTTAGCAAGGGAGGGCAAAGGTTTAATGAGCAAGGGGGAAACATGTAACTGGTTTTCCTCAGTCTCCTCCTCTCCAGTAATACCCTCTTGTTCAGGCAGAACCATTTTCCTTCCAGTACTACCGACTTTGGAGTATGCCTCAGAACATGTGCCTTCCTATGTGCCTTCCTGTCATAGTCTGTTTTGTGCCGGGTAATTCATAATGAAAATGAAGACTGATTTATTGGCTCACAGTTCTGGAGGCTGGGAGATATAAAATGAAGGTGCTGGCATCTGTTGGAAGCTTTCTTGCTGCATCAAAGCATGACAGAAGGCATCACTCAGCAGAACAGCCAAAAGAAGATGGGAGAAGGAGCAATAAGGGGGTGAGTGCACTCCCACAATAGCATTCATCCATTCATGAGTCTGATCCCTAGTATCCTAACCTCTTAAAGGTCCCACCTCCCAGTATCATTGCAGTGGCAATTAAACTTCAACAGTTTTGGAGAGGAGAAACTCTCAAAACATCACACCACACATATTTTAATGTCTTTCCTTAAAGTCAGTTGTGATTTTCACATCTGCAAAGAACCAAATTGGAAGCATCTCAAAGGTAAGGATGAATCAGCCCACCATTCACAGTCTGTCCTGAAACACTTGAGATACCGTAGCCTCCCTGCCACAACCCACGCGGCTCCTGAGGTTCTTGGGGTGAAGGACCGTAAGAGGATGAGAAAAATAAAGAAAGAGACAAAGCTGGGGTCAGGTAGAGCCCTTACTCTCCTGATGGGAAGAAAGGTACTACTCAACCAATGCTGCCATTTATTTATATACTGCAAAGGATAACGTCATTTTCAGCCCCGCTGCCTAGCAACCCAGGTCTGGATTGTTTAGGAGCCTCCTGTTTTTCTGGGCTGTAGCAACTTTTTGACTTGGTTGATCCAGGTGCCCTTTGTTACTTTAGTAAGGTCATGTCTGGGTCATTTTCCAGCTTCAATGACTCCCAACACTTCCCTGCTACCTGAACCAGAATTCAAGGGGTGTCCACTAGATGCCCCAAATTCAAGAACTTGGTTTACTATCCCACAAGGGCCCTACCCTTGCTGTACATCACTCCATTCTTCATTCCACCAGGCAACTACTTCACTTCTGTCTACAGTTACCTTCTTTCCTCAGGCTTGACAGTCCAGTATCTTCTGGTCTCTTTAGGCAATGCTTTATTTTTCTTTGACTCCTCA
>RJWM01048602.1:0-11324 GCA_004363535.1 Dasyprocta punctata
CCAATTGAACAAAAGATGAAAGCATCAAAGGACTTCAAACCAAAATAGGAAACCAACAATCGTTACCATCATACATCCCGTTATTTTCAAAATAGCTGCCAATACCATCAGACACAGTAAAATCTAACAAAAACAAGGCAGAACAAAATTTTTTAAGCTTGGCCTAATAAAATTATGAAAACAATACAAGAGCTCAAGACAAGACAATAAGAAAATTAACAGTGGTTACACCTTCCCCTGCTATGGGTTTGCTCCCCTATTATTTTCGTAATATCTATTGTGTTTTTTGGATCCCACTAACTCTTTCTGTTTTTTATGCCAGGGTTCATTACTATGAGTTCAAATCGTTTCACCATTGAACTTGATCTCCAGTTGCATCCATTTACTTACAAAAGCCTCAAGATTATCCTACTTCATAGCTGGGTAGCTCTCCATTGTATGAAAATACCATACTTTTCTTACCCATTCTGCAGTTGATGGGCAAGTTACCCTTGCTTTTTTCTGGTCTCCTGTTGCATGGAACAATTGTTTTCTCTGCTTTGGTTTTCAGTGTATGAATTTCCTTTTGATTTAAATGTGTTTCTTATACATAGTATATTGATGGATCTTGTTTCTTGATCCACTCTCCCTGTGTTTCTTTTTATTGCTGAATTGAGGCCATCTGCATTAGTGGTTACAACCAGCATACATTGGCTTGTCTCTACCATGCTACCCTCTTGATGTTGGCTTTCCACTTTTTCCCTTCATTCAACTGCATGTCCTGTTTGGCAATCCTCTTCTACTGCTATCCCTGGAACCATGGTTATCTCTATCTCTCTCTAGAATATACTTCAGCACTGTCTGTAGGGTTGGTTTGGTGGTCATGAATTCCTTCAGTTGTTCTTTATTGTGGAAGTTTCTTATTTTTCCATCTTTTTTTTTCTAATGGTACCAGGCATTGAACTCACAACCTCGTGCTTGCCAGGCAGGCACTTATGCCACTGAGCTAAATCCCCAGTCTCCCTTCCATCGATTTTGAAAGATGGCTTTGTAGGGTACATCAATCTGTGTTGGAAGTTGTTTTCTTTCAGGATTGAAACACTTCACTCCAAATTCTTCTTGACTTGATGGTTTGTGTTGACAAGTCTGCTGTGATTCTGATTGGCTTTCCTTCATAGGTGATCTGTTTCTTTTCTCTAACAGCTTTTAATATTCTGTTCTTGTGCTGAATTTGTGGGTTCTTGATTATTATACTTACTTGGGTTATGGCTAGTTGGAGTTCCCTATGCCTTGCTTATCTGTATGCCAGATCCTTTTACCGTGTTTGGGAAATTTTCTGCTATTACTTCTGTAAATGACCTTTTTATTTCATTTGTGTTGAACCCTACTTCTTCACTGATACCTGTCACTCTTAATTTATTATTCTTTGCATCATATTGCAGCTGTTAAATTGTTATTTCCTGGTTCCTTGTTATTTTTAGGGAATATTTCCTTTCATGATTATTTGCTGTGATCCTGTCTTCAGGGTCTGAAAGTCTATCTTCAGTCTCTTTCAAGCTGTTTTGCCAACTTTCAACTGACTTTTTAATTTTTTTGATATCTCTTTGAATCTGTTTCATGCATTGTCATTCCTTACTATATTGTTCATTGAAGTTTTCCATCATTTTCCTATGCTCCTCTTCTTTTAATCTATGTCTTCTTTAGATATGCTCAGCAATTCTTTCATCATGTTTGTGATTTCTTCTTTTACCTGAGACATCATTTCTGATCTGTGTACTTTTACAGTCTCATGAAGTTGTTTCTTTACTTCAGCTGCCATACTCTCAGAGATTTCAGGTATGTGACTTCCATTTTATTCCCTATCTCCCACTTTTTCTATGTGGGCTGGAGGTCTAAGATTGCCTTTTGCTCCTTTGTCTCGACATTCTTCTGGGCTCCTCCAAACAAGCTGGTCATGGGGTCTGAGGCACTTTCCACATTGGCTGCCCCTCCCATGTTTAGGAGAATGGGACAGGTGCCTGAGTTTCTCTGACCCGAGGTTCCCAGGGAGGTAGCAGGGCAAGGAGTGGGCTTCTCCAGACTCCTGCAGCTACATTGGGACTTCATCAATAGCCAGGGGTGCATGTGGTGGGGGTGCTTGTCTCAACTTACATGTCTACACTGAGAGTCCCCCAGTGGTGGCAAGCACACAGGGATGTGTTTGCCTGGTTCTCCAGGTGGGCAAATGCTGCCTAAAGGAAGCAAGGGTCTCTAGTGTTGCCTGCAGGTGCCTGGGGCTTACCTGACTGTGTATCCCTGCTCATGTTTACTGCCCCTGGAAATCAAGCCTTCAGATGGTGGTGTCCAGAAGAAAGAGGCAGATCTGGCTCATTCTGCCTGCACTGGCTGCCCATGGGAAGCAAGCTTTCTGATGGCAGCTGGCAGGCAGAGGCAGATCTGGCTGGTTCTGTCTTTCTGTCCTGGCTGCCCAACAGAAGCAAGCCTTCTGATGGTGGCAGCCAGCAGGTGGAAGTGGATCTGGCTGGTTGTCTCTGCTTGCATTGGTTGCCTGCGGGAAGCTTTAAGTATTTTTCTTGATGATATTGTGAATGGTATTGTTTTCCTAAACTCTTCCTCAGTGAGTTTGTTATTAGCATATAGGAACACTATTTTTGAATGTTTATTTTGTATCCTTCTACATTGTTAAATGTGGTTATTAATTACAAGAGTCTTTTTGGTGGAATTGTTTGGGTCCTGTGTGAAGAAGATTATGTCTTCTGTAAATAAAGATACTTTGAATTAATCCTTTCCTATCTATGGCCCTTTTACTTCTCTCTCATTGCTCTGGCTAATGTTTTGAGGACTATGTTGAAGAGGAGTGCTGATAGTGGGCATCCTTGAATTGTCCCTGAATGTACAGGAGAAGCTTTAAATTTTTCCCCATTTAATATGGTGCTGGAAGTAGGTTGATCCCAAAAGGCTTTTATCATGTTGAGATAAGGTCCTTTTTATATCTATTTTTCTTCAAGGTTTTTATCATGTATGAATGTTGGATTTTGTCAAAAGCATTTTCTGTATCTATTGACATGACCATGTGATTTTTGACATTGCTTCTGTTTATGTGATGAATTACATTTATTGATTTGCATACATCAAATCATCCTTGTCTCTCTGGGATAGGGCCTACTGGCTCATGTTGAATGATCTTTTGATGATTTGTTTCATTTTGTTTGTCAGTATCTAAAAATTTTTGCATATATTTTCATTAGAAAGATTGACCTATTGTTCTTTTTTTTTTTTTTTTTTTTGCTGTTGTTGTTGTTGTTGTTAGATCCTTGTCTAATTTTAGGATCAAGGTAATGCTAGCTTCCAAGAATGATTTTGTGACTACTCCTTCCCTCTCAGTTTCATTGAAGAGTTTGAGGTGTATTGGTGTCAGATCTTTCCAAAAATTCTTATAGAATTTAGCAGTGAAATAAACAGTCCCTGATTTTTTCTTTGTAGTTGTAGGTTTTAAAAATTACTGATTTAATTTCATTGCTTGCTACTGGATTACTCAAGATTTTAAAATCTTCTTCACTCAGTTTTGACAATTCATATGTATCTAGGAAACTATTTTTTTTCAGTTCTTTAATCTTTTGGCATATAGGTTTGTGAAGTAGTTGCTAATAGTTTTTTGGAATTCAGCAGTGTCTCTTGTGGTTTCACTTTTTTCATTTCTAACTGCACCAGCTTGTGTCATTTCTTTCCATTTTTTAGTATGATTGGCTAAGGGCTATTTTCTTTGTTCTTTCAAAGAACCAACTCTTTGATTCATTGATTCCTGGCATTGTTTTTTAGTCTCCATTTCATTAATTTCTGCTCTAATCTTTTAAATTCCCTTCCTCATAAAAGCTCTGGGTTTGAATTGTTCTTGTTTTTCTAGAATTTGAGATGCATGATTGGATTCATTTTTTTTTGGGTTCATTCTGTTTTTCTGATATGGCTGGCATTCACCTCTATAAACTTCCCTCGTATTACTCCTACCATTGTGTCCCATGCATTCCTGTCTATTGTACTGGTATGATCACTTAATTCTAGAAACTATTGTATTTCTTTCTTAACCATTTAACAGTTTACCCTGAGCATCACTCAGGTAGAATGTTTCCTTACATAATGATATCTCAGGCATCACTTGGGCAAATGTCATTTCGAACAGTTGAGACTTGAATAGAAAAATTTTAATATTTTCTGCTATATTATCTTACAAAAATTAATGAGTAATATGTGAATTTTGGCATCTTGTATTTAAGTAATTGGACTATTAGATAGCTAACTTCTTCTGTGATGCAATGATTACTCAAGAGTATGTTGTTTAGTTTTTACATAGTCACATAGTTTCTCTGGTTTCTTTGGCTGTTTTGTTCTATTTTCATTGTACTGTAAGTTAATAATGTTCATGAAAAAATTTTGATTCTTTTGCATTGTTTTAAGCATGCTTTATTAGCTAATATGTAATCTATTTTAGAAAAGCTTCAATGTGTTGCTGAAAAGGATATACATTCTGTTGTTGGGTGGAACAGTCTGTAGATATCCACCTATTGCTTTTGTTTGAAAGGTTGATTTCACTCTGATACTTGTTAAATTTTGTATAGTTGATGTTTATTTGTGATATTGTGTCATGGAGATTCCCTGCTATAACTGTATTTGTGTTTATCTGATGTTTTATGCCCATTAGAGTTTGTTTTATGAAGCTGGGTGCACTGTGGTTTAGTGCATATATGTTTATGATTGTTATATCTTCCTGTTGAATAGCTCCATTGCCAATATGTAATATTCTTATTTGATTGTTTTAATCAATTTTGACTTAAAGTCCATTTTGTTTGATAATAAGATAAATACTACTGCTTGTGTTTGCATTTCTATTGGGTGAAATACTATTTTTCATCCTTTGATTTTTAGTCTATGAATTACTTTTTGTCTTAGAAGTGTTTCTTGTACACAGCATACAGTTATTCATATAGTCTACTTATTCATTCTGCTAATCTGTGTCTTTTGATTGACAAATGATCCCATTCACACTGCTAGTTACAATCGATAGGTAGTCACCAATTATTATCATTGTACTATTTACTTGCTGTTGTTTTGCTTTCTTCCCCTTCTACTCAAATGCTAGCACTACCTGATGCATTAGACGTTTTAGCAATGTGAACTTCATTCTCTCTCTCTCCCTCTGCATGTCTCTCTTTATGTTTGGGGTCCTATATACCTCACTTGTATGTGTGCTATATTCTTTTTTCATGCCTGGGAAGTTTTCTACTCCTACTTCTGTAAATAGTCATTTTATGTCCTTGTACAGTCTTCTGATTTCCCATTAATTCCAATTACTCATATTTGTCTACTTTGAATCATCTAACTGCTATTGGATCTACTTCAATGAGGATATCAGAAAATGGAAAGATATCACTTGCTCTTGGATAGTAAGAAGCAATATACTGAAAATGGTCATGCTTCCAAATTTGCTATTCAGAGTCAATGTAATTCTAAATAAAATTCCAACAGTATCCTTACATAATTAGAGAAAACAATCCAAAAATTCATGTAGAACCAGCAGAGATCTAGAATAGCAAAAGCAATTATGGGAAACAAAGGCAAGGCAAGGAACATCATAATCCTTGATTTGAAATTATAGCACAAAGCTACCAAGATAAAAAAATAGCATGATCCTGGTAAAAAAAAAAAAACAGACCTGAGGATCAATGGAAAACAGTAGAAAATGCAGAAATAACTCCACATATAAATAGTCATTTTATGCTGAAATTATTCACTGGAAGAAAGTAGCCTTTAAATAAATGATGCTGGAAAAACTGACTTTCCACATGTCAAAGATTAAACTAAGACCTATATCTTTCACCATGCACTAAACTAAAATTGAAATGGACCAAAAATCTAAATATTTTAATGGAAACACTAAATATGCTGGAAGATAGAATAGATAGAAGTTTTGAAGACTTTTGTGCTTTTTAAGACACATTATTATTATTATTATTATTATTATTACTATTATTATTTTATACCAGGGATCAAACTCACAACCTCACACCTGCAAGGCAGGCACTTAGGCCACTGAGCTAAATTCCCAGATAATTCTTTACTAATCACAATGCTACCCTTTATATCTGATACTTGGTCCTCACATAGGTTATTTCTGCTGCCCAGACTTTGAATTTTTATTCTCCTCTATTTCTGTTTGGAACTCTTTTATGGACTTTCTTTTCAATGTTTTGCATTCATGTTTCACCTTTCTTTCTTCAGCACCCCTAATTTTTATAAGTGTCTTCTTTAGCCTCACTGATCATTTTTTCTTCGATTAGGTCATTATCTGTTTAGTTATATCTTCTTTGAATTCACCAAGCACCTTATTAAACTGTTTTGTTATCTTTGTTGATACATTTTCAGATATTTCTGCTGAGTGCTTTTTGATTTCTTCTCCTTTGATGCCTTCTGAATCAGCTTTGGGGAATTTGGGAGTTTTTTGGAAGTGTTTTGCAACCTTCTTTTTCATTGTTTTTTTTTTTCCTGTGGAAGAGTTTACAGTATCTTTGGTCCATGGCCTGCCTCTTTGGAAATGATCCTTAATATTGTTTATTACCTCCAGACAATTCAGATATCAGCATACAGAGAAAACTAGTTGACAGGCCAACTATGTCACTTTGGAATAGTAGCAAAGTCAGTGAAAACAATGGCATCAAGTATGAACTATATCCTAACAGTCCCTGAAAATCACTTATGAACCACCCTTAACTAGAGAAAAGAGGTCTATGATTTTAATGTAGACTTAGACAACACCTATAGTGACCTATGGTAAATCAGACCAATATTTTCTGCTGGATGTAGGCCATGCTGAAAAATTTCATGTTGATCACTGGACTAAATTCTATCTCCTTCAGGTTTCCTCCCTCTGAATATTACACCCACCAATCCTGGTCTCTGACCACAGACTAAAAACCCCATGATCTTCCTGGCTTACACTGAATTTCTCAGGTGATTTCAGCAGATTTCTATCTAGCTTTTTAGCCTCTTCAAACCTGTCCCCCAAGGTTACCTCTCATCAGTCTCTGTGGTAAGTAACACTTTACTCCAGGAGCAAAATTCTCCTCCTAGGTGTTGGTCTCATACTGAATTAGGCCAATGTTTTGGTTGTCACCTCTGCCACAATATGCTGTAGTACTTGTAAGGGGCTGACGTCAGCTATGGACCTAGGGCAGGGTCTGCCTCCTCATCCACAGATGCCCAAGGCTCCAGTGTCAGGAGGATGGGAGGGGCAGATTTATTCTTTATATCTGAATAATATTCCACTGTACCATATTTATGTACATTTTTCTTATCATTTCTTCTTTTGTTTTCCCCTAACAGATTTTAAGATTCCATTCATATGTTGAATTTCTGTAATTTTGATTATGATATGCCTAGAATGCTTTTGATCATGGCTAATTGGTATTCTAAATGCCTCATTCATCCATAGGTCAAATTCTTATTCCCTACCGTGGAAGTTTTCTGGCATGACCTGTATGAAAAATTTTTTTATATGACTTGTGTCTCTCCTGCTTTTTTATAGACTCAAATCAATCTTAAATTAGTGGGGGTTTTTTGCTTCATATAGCAGCTTCTGGATGAATTTCTCATGGTCTCTTGCTAGTTTAAAGAAATATTTCTTTTCATGATCACTAACCACAAGCCTGTCTTCTATATCTGAGATCCTGTCATCACATTGGTCTAATTTGCTTCAGGTACTTTCTGTTCTTATTGTAAAAAGAATAAAACCAAGTAAAATAAAACAGAATGAAGCCAATCAGAGCAAAACAGTGTAAGTGATACAGGATTTGAAGACAAGGTAATAGGAAATCAACAATGGCTACCATAATACCTCTTGCTGTCTTCAAAATAGCTGCCCATACCATCAGACATAGGAAAATCAACCAGAACAGAACAGAATAGAACCAATAAAAACAAAACAATGAACACAATACAAGATTTCAAAACAAGATAATAGCAAATCCAAAATAGCTTTTTATCTTTGCAATAGCTGCCCATGCCATCAGATATATTAAAATAAAACAAGACACAAGAAATTAAAACCAAATCAAATGATGAAAATGATACAGGGCTTTAAAACAAGATAATAGGGAATTAAGGATGGCTTCCACTTTCAGATGGATATCTTCCATAAATGTTATATTACATTATATTGCTATCCTCTAAATAGATGACCACACTACCAGGTTTTGGCCTGCAAAGTCAGTGAGACACTAAACACTACAAGCATTTACTTTAATAACTATCATCTCAGCCTGTGTTCTTCTGGATCAGCCTTTTGCTTACATGGGGGTGGGGATCTTGGCTCTTTTTGTCTCCCAGCTCATGTGCCAGAAGGGGTTGGTGTCTTGTCCTCCTTCCTGTAGCCTGTGCATGGCCCTGACTCACAGGAAGAGGCTGACTTCTTGTTCTCCTGCAGGCTGTGCATGGTGCCAACTTACAGAAAAGGGGTTGGTGTCTGATTCTCCTCCCCATGGCCCTTGTGTGGTGCTGATGCAGAGGAAAGGGGCTGGTGTCTGTTTCACCTCCCCATGGCCTGTGCATGATGCCAACTCACAGGAAGTTATTGGCTTCTTGTTCTCCTCCCCATGGACCACAAATGACACCAACTCACAAGAAAGGGTTGGTGGTTGTTTTTCCTCCCCATGGCCTATGCGTGACACCAACTGACAGGAAGTGGTTGGCTTCTTCTTATCCTCCCTACAGCACACAATTGGCACTGACTCACAGGAAATGGCTGGCTTCTTGTTTTCCTACACCTGCTGCAGATACTTGCAATGGAACTTTTATTCTCCTGGACATCTCCTTGAATTTGCTTTATGGATTCCATTTCTTTCCTATGCTGAGCATTCATGACTTTCATAATTTTCTTAAACTCCTCTATTTTTTGTCTGTATCTTCTCTTGAATCACTAAGCATGGTTTTCATTGTGGACACCACCTCTGCTGTTATCTGAGAAGTTATTTCTGATTTAATTTTTTGATGGGCAATCCAGGCCCCAATTCTGAAGCAGATACACTCAGGACATTGAGCTTCGCTTCTCCCCTGACACTGATCAGGGAAACACATCACCTTCCCCACCCAGGCTGTGAATTTCTCTGGGGATTGCTTAGCACTGTGCCAGCTAACTTACATATCATCCTAAGCAACTGAGAGATTCAAAGTACTCCTCTTCAATTATCTCAGAAATGGAGAAACTAAAGAGTGTGCTTAGCTTTGCTTCTCCGGGCTGAGCGGGGAGCAAAGCCCAATAAGCTGGGGAAACTTCCCTGGGCAGTGCGGTTAGCGTATAGCCCCTTCCATTCACTCCTAGGAGGGAATTGGGAAGCAATACTCATGGTAGGCAGCAGGCCTCTGTTTGTGGTGCAGACCATTCTCTTGTGAATGCACACTCCTCTCCTGGAGTTTCTCAATCCTAGACAAATGAGGTTACAGGCTGTTCTGTCAAACCACAGCTGCACAGAGGATTCCCGGTACTCAACCACTTAACTGCAAAGACCGAGAAATAAGGCCTGTGTACCTGGAATTCCGAGAAGCACACACCACCAATTCATCCCAAGACAACATTTGGTAAATGTACACTTAGCCTGAGTTGGACTTGGCTCAGGTAAATGCAACATTGAGGTGGCAGAACGATATTCATCCATCCACCCATCGATTCATATAGGCTTAGCCTTCTCTTCTTTTTCTAGAAGCTTAAGGTTCACCTTAAATTGCTTATTTGTATTTGTTCTGTTTTCCTGATATGGGCATTCACTGCTATAAATTTCCCTCTTAGGACTGCTTCCACTGTGTCCTGTAAGTTCTAGTACACTGTATTGTCATTATCATTTAATTGTAGGAAGTGTATAATTTCTTATTTAATTTCATCTATGACCCATTGGTTGTTCAGCAAGGTGTTATTTAATTTCCATGTGTTTATGATGGTCTTGTAGTATCTTTTGCCATTGATTTCCAATTTCATTGCACTATGGTCTGATAATATGCATGAGATCCTTTCAGTTCCTTCACATGTATTTAAGCATGTTCTTTGAGTTAGAATGTGGTCTCCTTTGGAGAATATCCCATATGCATCTGAGAATAATGTGTATCCTGATGTCATGGGGTACTCTGTAGGGATCTACTAAGTTCATTTGTTCAATAGTTTGCTTCAGTTCTAATATTTAATTGTTGATTTTGCCTAGTTTATCTTTTTGTGATCATGGTTTATTGAGATCCACCAATACAACTGCATTAGTACTTATTTGGTTTTTGGTGTCTGTTAAGATTTGTTTTATATAGTTGGGTGCACTGTTATTTGTTCCATATATATATATTTATAATTGTTATCTCTTCCTTTTATATTGTTCCCTTTACAAGGATGTAATAACCTTTTTTATCTTTCTTAATCAGTCTTGGCTTGAAATTCATTTTGTCTACAAATAGAATAGCTACCTGTGTTTTTTTTTTCTGGGTTCCTTTTACATGAAACATTGTTTTCCTTCCTTTGACTTTTAGTCTATGAATTTTTTTGAAGTAAATGTGTTTCTGAAATTCAGCACATTGTTCCATCTTGCTTCTTGATCCATTCTGTCAGCTTGTGTCTTTTGATTGATGAATTCAGAACATTAACATTGATGGTTTTAACTGATATGTACTGACTTATCCTTGCTATGTTATTTTGCTGTTGTTGGCTTCCCACTTTTTTCCCTCCCTCTGTTTAATTGTTTGTCTTGCCGGATGGATTCTTTCTTTGGGTTTCATGAAGTTGTCCTCCTTGTTATCTCTTTCTAGAATGTCCTTCAAAATATTTTGGAATGCTAATTTGGTGGTCATAAATTTTCTCAGATGTTCTTTGATGTGGAAGTATCTTATTTCTCCATCAGTTTTGAAAGATAGTTTTGCAGGGTACATCAATTTTGGTTGAAGGCTATTTTTCTTCAGGGTTTGAAATATTTCACTCCAAACTCTTCTTGACTTGAAGGTCTGTGATGAGAAGCCAGTTGTATTTCTGATTTAATTTTTTGAGTGCCTCATTCAATTACTTTGTTTTTACCAATTCAGAAAGGCCAGGTGAGTGGCTTTTGTATTGTCTCACATTATTGCCTCCTAGGTTTGTCTTTTGTAAACTTGATATCTGGAGTTGCATCTTGTTTAATCACCATCTCATTTTCTTTCCTTTTCTGTTTTACTTTAATTCCTAGAGTTATACCTGTGACTTGCCTGTGTTGAGTTGCTTTACTGGTAGTACTTAGAATCCTTAGGAAATGTTTACTTCTCTGAGATATATTCCATGTGTAGCCGGTTTTTGG